>NDXB01006426.1:122325-217562 GCA_002631895.1 Agapornis roseicollis | reverse complement strand
TACAAAATCACAAGTTGGAAGGGAAAAAAAAAAAAAAAAAACCACCTTCAAGGAATACTGGCACTGGTTTAATGCCTTTAACAAGAGTTTCCTCTCTCCTGTATCAAAATTCAGTAACCATCTAGAGACACACTGACAGTTCACTTGGCAAACAAAGCCTCCTGCATCCAGGATGATTCTCCAGCATCCAACAAGGTCAGGAAGAACCCTCCAGTTTGCTGTCACCTCTTCCCTATGAACATCTCCTAAGCTGTGATTTACCAAGCCCTTACTGGTGTGCCTGTGATGCTACCTCCCTTCATTCTGAGCTGCTAGAACACATTCAAAGCTAAAAATACCACTTCCCCCACCATCCTTTCCTCTGTGATCATCACCACTGGTTTGGATGGCAGAGCTCAGTGGGAGCAAGATCTGGTAGGTGACTTAGAGCCAGTGACTCGTCAGCACATCTTACCTTCTACATCATACCACTGAGCACCATTTGTGATACCATCCTGGAAGGTCTCTCTCTCCTCACCAGGGCAATTGGGTCTGCCAGTTCTCATTATGGGGTGATGCGACGCATAAGCTTTTGCCAAGTATCTGAAGACTTCATCATCAGCTGATTTACTGTAGACTCCTGTGGGGTTGTGTGTGGGAGAGTCATCATAGGGGTAGCTTGCGACCACTGAGCCACCATGCAGATTGCCAGAGAGCAGAAACCTGGGGTTGGATACAAGGAAAAAGAGTCATACTGGAACAACTTCAACAGGATGCTGGCTACAGCTGCCCAACCAGTTATTCTGCTGCCTTCCCACCCAAACCATGCTCTTGGGAGCCTCCAAACTGTATTTGGGATCAGGGAAGCAGAACGTGCCCACTGGATGAGCTGCCCAGTGGCAGCAACACTTTGGAAGACATCATACCCTGCTCCATCAGCCCTGAGCAAGGCGAACACCCACAGGGCTGCAGCTACACCAAGGTTATGTTACCAGATACACACACACTCTCCATCTTTCCACCACATAGAGCACTGAGGGAAAAGAGCTCTCCCCTTCATTTGGTCAAATGGGATTTAGTTCCTGAGCAGAGGTAATGTGACCGATACCTTTACTTGCTTAAAATAGCTCACACGAATTGCACTACACCCACAATCTCTTCTTTAATCAAACACTTGTGTTTACCCACTCATTTTTCTAATGCTGGCTGTGTTAGTCTGATACAATCACACCAGCATTAACTGGTGCTGCCAGGTAGAGGCAAACACAAAGCCCCACGTTCTTCCTGCTTCACCCTGGCTTGGAGGCCAATCCCACCTTCAACACAGCACCTAAAAGCCTGAGGTATTTTCAAACCATTAAGAACATGCACGAGTTTCCCTAGTAACTAATTCTGAGTTAAACCAAGTCTGCTGCATCTGAGCTGTCCTAAAGAATCCCTGGGACAAGCCATGACTGGTGCTGATAACCCTCCAGAGCAATAACCCCCATGGGCACTGCATCCACCAACCTTTAATAGTTTGGCCAAGCAAATATTGTCCCTAAAATCGAGCCAACACTATCAAACACCAAACGTCATGTGCTTTGGTTTGATTCAACCAACAAGGTAGCTCAGAGGTGGCAGGCATCCCCTCCCCACTTCTCCCTCTATCTCAACTTTAGGAAGAGAGCCACAGTTTGTTTCAGTGTGCTGCATTCTGGTTTCCTTCGCACAGCTTCACACACTTGCTCACAGTGACCTCAGTGGTTTGGCCCTTTCATAGTTCTCTAAAGAACTGTCGAATGGTTTGTGTTGGAAGGGACCTTAAAGCTCATTCAGTTCCAGCCCCCTGCCATGTGCAGGGACAATTTCCACTAGAGCAGGTCGCTGAGCTTCAGAGGCACCATCTCTCCTGCCCTCCTCTGGACACAGCAGCTTCCCACCATTTGCCCCCTTGGAGGGTGAGAGCCTGAGGGTCAGCGCAGGGCTCAAGGCTCAGTCCTGCATGCACAGGAGGAGAGATGGCAAAGAAAGCTGCAAGAGTATCACCTGTATGAGGAAACGCTGCTGCACAGACTCTTATTGCTAAATCCAGGGAATTCTCCATGGAGCACAGAAATGGGGGAAAGCCCTGTTCAGCACAGCTTTCTCAACATGCTTGTGCATGGATCAGCTTCATACTTAACCCCCCCAATACTTTAAGCCCCCTAGAGCTCATGACGAAAACACTGTTAACTCCAAGAGCAAGACACACACACAACCTGATGATGAAGTGGGTAAGGAGAAGTTTCCAGCTGTGGGCTCCTGCAAGGAGCTGGCCACAGAGGCCGGGAATGCCTGTGTCCAGCGGGGCTAGTGTAGCTCCTTGCAGGCGCACAGCAAACCCCGGCCCTGCACAGGCTGGCAGTGTAGAGCTGACCCGAGCTGCGATGAAGACGAGGGAGAAAGTCCACCCCCCGAGCCCTGCTCAGAAGCGCAGGGAAAGGCTGAACGCAACCCGAAGCCCCCGGGGAGCGGAGCCAAGGCTCTCGGTCGGAGCGGAAGAGGGGAACCGAGCGCGGGGCCCCGGCCGGGCCGGGTCACACTCACTTGTTACGGCTCATCCAGTTGATGAGGGCTCGCACCTCGGGCACGGGCTCCAGGTCGGGCTTGGCTGCCCCGAACTGGTCGGGGAAGCTGCGGTTGAGGTCGCGGCCGCGGCTGTTCTCCCGGCCGCTTTCCGTGCCGCCGCCGCGGCAGTCGCCCTCCCGAGCGCGCTCGAAGCCGTCGGGGTTGAGGCTGGGCAGCAGGTACAGGTCGGTGCTGTTGAGCAGGCGGCCGATGCGCGCGTCCCCGCCGGCCCAGCCCCGCACCAGCTCCTGGGCCAGGCGCAGCAGCAGCGGCCGCGCCAGGGGCTCGTCCCCGTGCATGTTCCCCACCAGCTTCACCTGCGGCCGGCCGGGCAGGGCCGCCCCGCCGGGCTCTTCACCGTCCCTCTCCGGCGGCAGCCCCGCCGTCAGGCGCAGCACCCACAGCGGCCGCCCCTCCACCGAGTCGCCGATGCTGAAGAGCCGCGCCAGGCCTGGGGGGGCCGCGGCCGCCAGCGCCCGCAGCGCCTCGCCCAGCTCGGCCGAGTGCAGGTACCGCAGCGCCTCACCGGGCGCCGCCGCCTCCGCCTTCTTAATGTGGACAGCGCGGGCCGGGCTCCGCAGCACCGCGCAGAGCAGCAGCACCGGCAGCGCCCGGCCGAGCCCCCGCACCGCGCTCGCCATGGCCACGCCGCCCGCCCGGCCTCGCCGCTCCAGGACCCGCCGGGCTACCGGAGAAGGCGGTGGCGGCGCTAGCCGCGCCAGTCCCGCCCATGGGCGGGCACTCTTTCCACCTCCCCCCAATGAGCGGCGGCCGCGGAGGAGGAGCCGCTGGGCGGGGTGGCGAGGGACCAATGAGAGGCGGCAGTAAGCGCCGCATCACGATGGGGTGGGGCGCCGAGGAGCACTGTGGCGCCCCCTGCGGGCCGCGCCGCTACTGTGGCCCGTGCTGCTCCCGGCCCCGGTCCCGGTCCCGACCGGACGCGCAGGGCGCTGGGGCCGAGCGGAGGCAAACGGGAGCGGCTTGATGTGCCGGAGAGGGGAATTTCCTCCTCTTCCCGGAAGAGAGCTCAGCATTGCCCCTCCGGGGCCCACGGAGCCTGTGCACTGGTGCAGCAGATACCAACAATAACCCGAGACCAAGTTACCGAGTACAGTGGCACAAGTTCCAGCACTCTGGTGCCTGCCCTCCTGTGCCACCAGCTCAGACGGGACGTCCAGGGGCTTAGAAACATTTTCACACCATTTGATGTTCTGTGCTGCATGTTACTGTACTGCAAGCTACTGAAGCCTGAGGAGATGTAGAAATAGTACTTGGGGTTTCCTCCATTCAGATCTTTGCCAATTCCTTTTTCGGGGCAGGCGGATGATAAGGAATAACAAGCAGAACAGCTTACTCTGCACAAACCGTGTTGCAGCCCATAAAAGTCAAATTATCCATGTCCAAGAGCAAATTCCCATCGACTCCTGTTTAACTCCTCGGTGGTGTCTCATGCTCACATCTGCTTCCCAGCTCCGGCATTTCCTGTGGAGACACAAGCTCTGAGTCTAGCACATGAAACTGACTTTGAGGGGAACCCTCAGTGGTATGAGCCTTTTACCTCCTTGCATTCCAGGATCCTCTGCGTGAGACATCAGATGATGCAAACCCCGGCGTAAGCCAAGCGTGGTACAGCTCAAAAGGGCGCTGAAGGAAAGGAAAGCAAATTGGTTGCTCTTTCTTCGGGCTCATCTGTGCTGCAGAGTCATTAAGAGAGGGACAAGCAAGGAACAGGGATTATCCATCTAATTAAACTGGAAAAGCCAAAAGAGCTCGGCCATCAGGATGTTCTTAATCCAAAAGGGAAGAAGAAATGACAAGAGGGAATTTGGCTGTCGCAAAAGTGATCACCATTACATAGCTTTAAGTCCCCAGTCTACAACTAAATTGCTCTGGATTTACACAGAGTAACTGAGCTCATTTCCCTTTTTAGCTGATAAAAGCCCAATTGTCTGGAAATTCAACAAACCAATTGTAAAAGCAGCGTGGGGCTGAAGGCTGGTGAGTCACCCACTCATTTTCTCAGCAGCCAGTAACAACAAAACCTTCCCATTTCCTTGGGCCAACCCAAAGCAGCTCTGCCTTCCAGGTCCCTGGGTGAGCAGCACTGCAGCATAGGGACCCACCTGCAAGAAACTGCCTTCTCCTTCTTTTTCTTCTCCTCCTCAGCTCAATCCTGTGCTTGTGCTTGCCAAGAGCTGCAACCCTGGCACCCCAGAAGGGGTTGGGGCTGGGGCTTTTGCCTTAAGACACTCTGAAGTTGTTCCAGCCATGGAGGAAGAGTGTGGTTTCCTCCTAAAGACTGGCAGCAAATGGTTCCCCAGGAATTGGAAAGATGGAGCAGCTCTGTCTCCGCAGATTCCTTGCAGAGGGAATGAGGGATGATGCCACAGCAGGGAGGTTAAAGCTGCTAATATTGTTTGGCAGCACTTCACAAGATCAAATCAGCACTTGGTTTTCCAGCAGAGCATTTCCAAGAAATCCCACTGGTGATGAAAGTTCCTAGGTAGACAAAAATATCGGAGGTCCAGGCCACAGCAGAACAGAGCCTTGAAAAAGAAGCACATCTTGGAATGCTGCTAGGGAATGTCCTGTGCTGGCCATCAGAGAACACTGAAACTGGGCAAGAAACAGGCACCCAGTTTAGCATCATCCTCATCCATTTTTGTTTCCCAGAGGAAACAAAACGCCCTTGAAATCCAACCCATCAGCTGTAGAGACATGTTTTCTGTCCAGGAAAAGAACCAAGGCATGGGAACCTGACACATTATGACTGCTATGATGCAGTTTAACCCCACAGCTCAGGCAAGACACCAAGTTGGTTCAATCAGTAGAAAATGGAGTTTCAGAGGTGGATGATGCAAAGACTGATGGTATTCATATCCTTGAGTACTGCTGGTGTGAAAGCTGGAAGCTACTAACCAGGCCTTCTGAGATGAGAAACTACAAATGCCAACATTTAAGTGGAGTTTAATACAGATGAGTCACTTTTATCTCCTGCAGGACACCTCTATTGCTAATTTAATGCCAGGTTCTTTTCACATTTCCTTTATTTGGCACCATATTTCTCTGAGTAGGACAGCAACAGCCACATTAGGGTATTACCCTCGGTCTTCTAAGTCAAGATTGGTGATTGTAGTGCTGGAGGTAACCCAGAGCAGCCAGGGAAGAGAGGGATCAGTGCTCACTGCTGGCACCAGGCAGCTGCGCCTTCTGCACTGCAGTAGTTTGCTGGGGCTTTCATTCACTGCCCTGAGCCTTGCTACGGTCCCTTGGCTGCCTTCTTCACAGCACAGGGAACACTGCCAAGTGCCTCTATGCTCCTCATTAAGGGTTAGACTTGCCCTCCCGGAACATGGTTCCATTTCTTGCACTCGCTTCCAAAAGGGGAGGTTTAAAAGACCCAGGAGCAATTGTTGAAAGGGATGACTGAGGTTCTCTAAACCCAATTTACTCGCAGCTCTGGAAAAGAAATATGAGCTGAGCAGTAGCAGGAAAAGCCCAAGATGGTTTCTTCTTGCATCAGCAGGAGCAGGGACTCTGCAGGGCACTTCCCACAGCACCGACAAAAATCACACAAAGGGAATTCCCACCTCAGAAACATCCTCCCCTGCACACACAGGTCTGGGCAAAGCTGGCCATGAGCGCGACATTGCTTTAGGCTTCTGCAGGTTTGCTGCTTCCGCCGTGGTGCTCAGAGGGATCTCACCCAGGAGGCGATTTTCCTCCCTCCCTGGTCTCTGGGTGCCAGCTCTTGTGGGTGTCTCTCCAGTAGATGGCATTAGTGCCCAGCACTTCACCTTCCTGAAGGCTTCTCTTCCTCTTGATGGATCTCGGGAGCCGTTTCTTCATCAATGCCCACTTCTCATTTGACTCTTTAATGCCCTCGAAGCGATTTCAGAATACTCACGGCTTTGGCGCTGCTCTTGCGAATCTTGCACATAATAAATAGACTAAAGAGCACTTATCGTTCCCCTGCGTTCAGTGACAGAGAGTGGCACCTTTGACATAAGGACAATCAGAAAATAGCATTATTAACAAAACCTGTCCACCTCAACAGTAGAAAATATGTGGGATATAGGCTGGGGATCGGGGAAATCAGGACACAGCACATCTCCATCATCCTGACACTTGGGAAAAATGGGCCTTGTGGGAGGGAACAGGAGTGCTGAGTAAGATGCAGGAGCATGCCCTGATAGCCTGGCTTTCCAACCCAGCTATCTGGCAAGCAGAGGCAGTGGGTTTGGGTATTACAGTCATTCTCCAACAATGGAAGTGTTTCAAAATATGTAGCACCACATATTAAAAAGGGATTAGGAGCAGGAAACTGCACTGAGTAGGAAGATAGGCACAGTCTTGGAGCAGAGCCTCAGGCACTGTTGAAGAAACGTGTTTTCTGGAGTGGGGTTACAGCCATGGTACAGGCATTGTTTGCTTGACAAATTAACCCCAGCTTCCACACATCTGCACAGATCCTGCTGTGCTCCCAACTCCAGGAGCAACCTTCAGCCCTCACAACTCTGCTGGGTATAATCAAGTGCTCATCCTCCAGTGGAAATGCAGAGAGGATTATGAGTTGTTACCCCCATTCTGCAGGCCCTGAGGACAACCAAGTGGAACCCAAACCACTGGAGGTTAAGAGACCCAGTGGAAAAAAAACTTCTGCCCAATCTCTATCATGTTCAAAATCTTCTCAGGTTTCTAAAGCTTGGGTTACACCCAGGAACAGACTGGTGCTTATTAATTAATTCCCTTTGGGCTTGCTTGAAGTCATATTTAACAGTATTATTCCATGTTTGTTGGGCTGGTGTTGCCATAAGGATGATGAGCAGTGGATTACTCTGGCTCTAGTCTGTCTAATCCTGCCTTAATAGTGCCTGATCCAAATACCTCAAATGAGAGGGCTGGATCCTTTGCGCGGAGAGCTAAGGGGGATGTGCCGCACTGAAGAGCTTCCTCCCACTCTGAGTCACTAACGGCTGCTTCACATTCTGGAGCATGGGGTTTACGTCCTTCCTAAACGTAATGGAAAGGTGGATAATGCACCCCACAGAACTCCAGACCTCAGTAATTAACACCCACAAGTAATTACGCCCCGTATAAAAAGAAAAGTGTAAAAAGCCATTGTGAAAGCAATTGTTACCAGTTAAAAATGCTGCCTTTAAGTGCCTCTGGCCAAGTAGCACGTTGCTTTTCTAGTCCTTCTTCCTTCAGCACATCTCAGAGCCCGTTGCAAAACAGAACACTGCAATGCCTTCATTTAGGGAACATAAACCTGATGAACCTGAGCTTAAACACCACAGGCCTCCTGCACACCTGGCACAGAGCTTTCCCCAGGTCCCACTTGATGCTGTGCCATCCATCATGACAAACCCACCGCACAACAGCTCTTGCCCAACAACCTTTTCCTTCGCTCTCATTTCTAGACTAAAACAATACCCCAAAGCTCCGTTCTTTCATCCTTTACATTCTCACTTTAAACACCTCCTTCTTCTCCTGGTCCCCCTGTGATCACTTTGGCATCCCTCTCTATTCCAACTCAGCTTAATACCAAATCACAAATGTCACTTTACTCCTAGGAAGGGCACTTTGATTGAAGTCGGTACTGAACCATAAGCCAGCACTCAATCCAATGCTATAAGGAGAGGACGTACTGCTCCAAAAGTGGCAAACGAAGCTAAAAGTGTCTTAATTTGAGTTTGAAGGTAAAGAGCAAGTTAAAGGCTGGGCACTGAGCTCTGAAACAGCAGTTTTCAGGCTGAACACAGTCTCTTTAAGGGACTTTTGGACACATCCATTTTTAACCTGAAAATGACTCCCTGTTAAAGAATAAACCAATGAACACAGAAAAAAGTTGTATTAAGAAACACTCAAAGGTGCCCTATGTTTGCAACAGCCCCACAACTAAATAGTGGTGTGTGTGCTCCTGTGCTCTGTGTACAACAGCCACAGCGCTGAGCCCATTAGTCTGCACACAGAGAAAATGCTGAGGATGTGTTCCAGGCTCCTGCTGCTTGTGAAATGCTCTTCATGGCTCTGCTGAGCCAGCTCCTGAGGAGTGACATTCCCTGTGCCTGTGGGGACACTGCCAACGGTGAGAACATGTTCTGGAGGCAACAAGAACCCCATCCTTTGCAACCACATCGCTGTCACCCTGCTGAAGGCACTGATGTGAGCGGGCACACATCAGTGCGCAGGACAGCGGCTCTGCTCTCTCCTCTGCCAACATGCTACAAGGCAGCAGCTTCAGTTCAAAGTCTGAATCAGTGCATTTTCAGGTAAAGCAGGGCACAGCAACAAGGCTTCAGGGCAAATCAGAGAGGAGCAAATCAGAGTCTGCTCCTGCTCTAGGGGAATCCAGGATCAACTTCCTATGTCTTGAGACATGTCATGGAAGCTCAGAAAGCTGAGAGGGAAAAGGTGTTCTTTTTGGCTGAAGGTCTTTACAGCCAATGCAGGAACTCTCATTAGTTACTCATTGCCTTGGCAAGTCTCATAAAACACCCAGCAGAGCCCAGCAAATACTTTTCTTCATTGTTCTGAGAGCTCAGAAACCCACAGACTGAACGAGGCCTTGAACCCATTTTATGGACTCACCTCTTACTAAGCTACCATAAAATACTAAAATTGAAACCTTATAAATAAGGAGGGAAAGGAGCTGTGCATTTCTTGGCAGAAGCAGCTTCTCCAGAGACTCTGCCCTAGGTAAGTCCAGTGCTGCATGACTGGAGATGGGCTCCTCTTGGTAGACAGGTGATCGGAGGCAATGAACTCACACAACAGAGATGGAAAACCTCCTTGATTCTGCTCTGAGCTGGAGAAATCCCTGCAATACATCAACTTGGCTTATTCCCTTGTGATCCTGTACCCATCTGGGAGGGCTCTCCCTAGGGTGGCCGATGGCAGCAAGGAATTAACCTCTCTCCACAGACACCCCTTCGAGATGGCGCAGAGGAGCAGCCTCGCAGTCCCCTATGGGGTTCCTCTCCTCGCTGTTTGCCTTTTGGGGTGTGTAGCCACAGGTAAGCAATGGAAAAAATCCCTCCTGGCTTTGTCCAAGCCCCATCACGGGAAGGTGCCCATGGCTGGGCAGTGCCCAGCGTGGTGTGCGCCACGCCAGCAGCCTGGAACGCAGGTGTTGTGGAGGTCATCCCCAGAGGACTGCCTGGAAACTGGTCTCTGATTTTGAGAGTAGCAGAGAAGGGAATAGGGAAGCTCCAGTGTTTTCCATTGAAGCAGCTGCACAGGGATGAAAAGGACACCGTTCCCAAACCTGCTCTAAGCAGTGAGAAGTGTGGTAGCTCTGGCCAAGCTGGCAACACCAGGGAAGGGACAGGGAGCACCAGACTGGTTTATATTCACAGGACTATCGTGCCTTTATATTCTGAGCTGTATTTTTAGTTCCTTTCATCTAAGACCCAGGCTACAGTAGCAAGATTCAGCCCATTAGAATCATCTCTTCCCCATACTGGTTCTTTATTTAGCGTGTCCGGAGGTTTGTCCTTTAGACAAACTGCAACTCTTCAGTTTCCAGACTTAGACTGGCCAGGATATGGCCAAGGGGCTGATCAGCTCATTTATACTCTCAAGCCCATTCAGCTCCAACCAAACCCCAGCACTTTATCAAACCATGAGCACAAAACCTGAGGACACAGGTATGCTTCAATGGTGATCTGCAGCAAGAGGGTGAGCACGACTGGTGGAATGATCTTTTGCTGTGTGTTACATGGTCACTGCTGGGTTTGAGACGTTTTGTTACTACAGGTCAAGCTTTGGTGTTCTCACAGTCAGTTGCAAAAGCCTGACTTCAAGTGTGAAGGGGGCTTTGAGATGAGACTTGTCTCCAAAACTAAAGTCCCACCCAAAAAGAGCTGTTAGATTGAGGCTGCAACTCTCAGTCCCTCCCCAAGATCAAGGCCTGGAGAAGGTATCAGGGCAGCTTCTGTGGGAAGGCAACAGCTTAGGATATTCAGTGCCTTCATTCTCTGTCTTTTGCAGGTCTGGAGCTGTCAGTAAATAATCACAATGCTGACTTCTCCCTGCTTACATCACCTGGCCCTGCTGTCTCCCTCTCCTGCCTGATACAGAACAGCAGTGAGGCTGAGGAGCTTCACTGGTACCGAGGAGATGGGCAAGTGGATCTGAAAGATGGCAATAAAGTGAACATCAGTAACATCTGCATATCCCCAGTCACTGAATCTGACAACGGAGTCACCTTCACGTGCAAGCTGGCACGGGACACGTCTGTACAGGTGTCTGTGATCCTGGATGTCCAGTGTGAGTTGTAGTGGTGGCTACGTGCACAGAATGGCAGGGGTGGGATGAAATCAAGGGCCAAGCACCTTGGTGTCTGGGCACGAGGTGAAGGTGGGTGTTTTGCACCCTTGCATGCTGTCTTCACCAAGCAAAAATGCATCTAGGAGGAGACAGCTCACCTGATAAGACACTCCCTTTCCACCTTGGTGTTCATGACCTGATCTAATGCCTCTTTTATAGGGAATGGGTGGGTCCTTAAGTAAGAAGATGTCCTGGATATGTCCCTGCCTCCACCTAGATTATTTCCCAAGGATACAAGTCAGGGCAGAGGAGTTATGGGAGTGACCTGCTGATTCCTGGGAATCAGAAAAGGCTGCTCAACTGTGCTGTGTTATACCACTGAGCAAGGTGTACAAAGGATGTGTAAAGGGCACTTGTGTTGTGTTACATGACGAGCAGCTTTATTAATGACCTGTTGCACTGCATTACTGTGAGCAGTTCCTCCCAGTCTGTCTGGAGAAGAGTCCCTCCACATTGAAGAAAACAAAGACGTTACTCTGTCCTGCAACTCCAAATCCAACCCTCAGGCCCACGCAGCTTGGTACAAGAACAACACCACGCTGACCCTGCAGAAGGACCGTTACCAGATCCATCAGACCAGTGAGGTCTTTCAGCTCTCCATCAAACAAGTGCAGATGTCTGACAATGGGACCTACACCTGTGTGATGAGTTATAATCTCAGCAAGTGGAGAAAGGACTTCCACCTGATAGTTGAAGGTAACACAGCTGCTGCCAAACAATAAGCTTTACAAGTAACTCTCCATTCTGTTTTACAATGATATCAATACATTCATATTATGAAATCAAAGTGAGATGTAGTAAGCAGTAGACTTTTGAAGGCACAGCAACAGCAAGGAGCTCTCCTTGCACCTGCACCTGAGACCACAGCATCAGGAAGAGCCTTTCCTGCCCTATCTGTTATTCCAAGGTGTGTGGCAAGCGTGACCTGAGGCAGGGTCATCCCACTCTCACTTCCCACACTGAGAAGGCATATTCAACTGTGGCTTAAAGCACCTTAGGTCTTACTTGAAGCATCTTACCCTGACCATCGTGCTCTGTCGTGCCAAAAGAGCTGCTTAAGGCAAGAGAAGCTGTCCTCCATAGGCAACTGTAGCTGTGTGAACAACTGGGTGGTGGGAGCCTTGCTGGGGTTGGATGCTCTGGTCTCAGAGATCCATTGTCCATCAACTGTCCAGGCCCCCTTCTTTTCTGCACTCTCGCATCAGGGAGGAAAGCAATACCAGTTGTGTCAGGGTCACTTCTGGACACCCTTATTACCACATGTAAGAGTGCTTTGGGGACCTCCTTCTTCTTCAAGGACCAACATTTCCATTCTTCCTTCAGTTACTAAACCAGATTCGGCTCCCTTCTTTCCAGGGGATTAATGCCCATATTCAGACTGCAGACAGCAAAGAGCAGCACTTCAAACCAGCAGTGACAGCCACAGGAGGAGAAATAAGTCTCCCTGCAGCTCTGTGGGATGTCCTGGTTTATGTGGCTGTACCGATCGATCACATCTCCAACCTCCTCTCTCCTGACAGACAAACAGCCCGTTTTCCCCACGGAAGCCGTTATTGCTGCTGCTGTGGTGGTTTCACTCACAATACTTTTTGGAATTGTGGCTCAAAAAGACAGAATTTTTAAGGTATGGAAGGCTCTAATTTATTAGGAAAAAACAGGCAATGCTCTGTTTTCTTCTGCCTTTGCCATTCGAGTTTGTTGTGTTGCTTTCCACGGTGAAAGAACTCTACATACAACCTTCTGCTCTAGAACTAGCAGTAGATAATCAAATAGTAGCTATTTTAAGGTGGAGGGCATTATGCACTTGTAATATATTAATCTAAATATCCCTATGGTCAGGAAACACAAAAGATAATGAGTCTGCTTCTTTATTTTCAGTGCTTCAAGACATCAAGTGAAACGGCTCTGTGAGTACTTGCTTATTCACGCAGCTTCCAAATGAACCCTCTTCTTTAAGCTTTGTCTTAAGGCTTAAACCAGAAGAGTACTCAGTGTGCTTCCTGGAGCTGAATGCAGCCCAGGTAAATTCAACTCATGTGGGGGTTTTCTTCCCCTGTAGGTGATTTTTCCTTTGTTCTTTCCATTTTGCTGCAGGTGAAGACCACAAGGATCTTGTGCACACCCAGAAATCGTTAATTTCTACTGCTGGAATTAAGCCCTTGAGCGAGATGTTGAGATAAAGCACTGAAACAAGCTTTTTGGGGTCAAGTTTATATGATCTTTTCAAAATAGAATTGGTTCTTTGCATCTGTTCAGTCCAACCTACTGCTTAGAGCACTGCCATGGGGGGTGGACTGCTGGAGCTGCTGCTGCCAGGTCTTGCCTTCCATACTTATTCCTACATAGTATACACATGCAGTCAGGCATGCGGGTTGTGCATCAGTCTACTGAGGAATCCATAGTGTGCTGCACAGACGATGATGATGCACAAGAAGTGAGGTGTTGACCTGGCAGCTGCTTTCTTGTCCCTGGCCTACAGCACCAGAATGTGTTAGAGGTGGCAGCCCCTTCCTGGGAATCCTGTGGGCATCTCAGCTCCTTCTGGCCAAGGGGAAGGCTGCCTGGTACTTAGCACTCCTGTCGCGCCTCCTGTCTCCCTGGGTGCTGAGTGGAGCTCAGGGGTTGGGCACTCAGGAACGCAGTGGGAATTCCCGTGTGAACGCTCTCCATCCCTCTTCTCTGCAGTAACACCAGTTCAGCGCTTTCCTCAGCAGCCTGGCAAGCTTTCCAGGCCTCACCGTACATCGGAATGGTGCCTTACTGTAAATAAACTCCGTGTGCTGTAAATTAACCCCAGCCTCTGACGTGCAAACACTCTTCTCGGAGGAGCAGGGCTGTTACTCAACGGGAAGCACGACCTTGACTAACGTTCACAAGCACCGTGCAACACCAGCTCCAGGCGCCGGGCCTCCACTCTGCCGGCCGCGGAGCCGCGGTCAGCCCGGGGCAGCGCGGTGGAGTGCCCCGGCTGAGCCTTCCGCACCCGGGGGGGCCCTGTGGAGCCGCCCGGCCAGCCCTGGCCCACACGCACCCCTCAGAGCGGACAAGCCCGCAGCGAGCGCTGCCTCAGGCGGTACCGCGGAACATTCTGGCTCCCAGGGCGGAGCGAGGGCCGTGGCGAGCCCCCACCGCCGCGACGCGCGCAACCGCCTCAAGCTTGTCCCTTACTGCGCGCCGTCCGCCCCCGCGCCGAGCTCCCGCCTCCCCACCCGCGGCCGGTGCTGTGCGGGCCCCTCTTCCGGCTTCCGGTGCCGGGGCTATAAGAACCGCTTCCGTCTCGGCGCGCGCGGCGTGCGGTGGGCCCGGACGTGCAGCGGCCGTTTGCGTGCGGGAGCTCGCGCCGCCGGTGCCATGAACGCCCGCGGTCAGGCGGGTGTGTGTGTGTGTGTGTGTGTGTGTCCGTGTCCGTCCCGTTACTATGGCAACGGGCAGGCGGGGCTACCCGTGAGGGGGTCCTGTTCCCATGGCGGCGGGGGGGACGTACCCCAGTTACGGCTGGGGGGGGGGGGGGCGGTACCCAGGTTCGGGCGGGGGGGGGGGTGTGGGAGGTGTATGTGCTACCGGTGGTGACGGTTCCCCCCCATTCTCGTCCCGCAGGGCTGAACACGGAGAAGGCCGCCGCCTTCACCCGGCGGCTGCGGGCCGAGCCGCAGTTCCTGCTGGCCCAGAACGTGGCGACATGCAGCGACCCGCTGGAGGCGTGCCTGCAGCGGCAGGTGGTGCAGGACACGGTGCAGGTCTTCCAGCACGCCGTGCCCGCCGAGGGCAAGCCCGTCACCAACCAGAAGAACTCCGGTAAGCGGCTCCGGGACGAGGTTTGGTGTCCTCGGGGAGCGGGGTGCGCTCTCTCAGCGGCTGTGGTGTTCGGGGGGCGAGTGGTGGCTTCCTCTGACATCACTTCATTGGCTTTGGGGCAACGCTGTATCCCTGCAGCATCCTCTTGGGTTAATAACAGTCTTCAGACTCAGTGCTTGCCTTTGTTCCCTTCTGCATTGTGCAAGATAAAAATCAGTTGATTTTTATTGCATTTGCAGTAAAAGGTCTCTGAACTTCTTGCAAGCTGTTTGGTGTTTTGTCATCCTGGCCAAAGCCTTGCGGCAAAGCTGTGTAATGAATCTTGTGTTTAAAACAAAGACATTACAGAGCTCCGGAGCGCAGACATTCCAGTTTAATCCTTGTTCCTCTGATCTCAGGGAGATGTTGGATTTTCTCGTGTCTCAATGCAATGCGCCTCCCTTTCATGAAGAAATACAACATTGAAGAGTTTGAATTCAGCCAGTCCTATCTCTTTTTCTGGGACAAGGTATGGTAGCGCAGGTCGCAGGTTATGCTAGGGCAGCTTGTACAACTGGGTGCTAGTACTGGGACAGGTTTTCTTTTAGGCTGGACTATTTTAACATTACAGGTGGAAATCATGAGAAGAACTGTCAAAAGTTCCTTAAATCAGTGTTTTAAGCACTAGTCAAGTAAAGTGGGATTTCCAGCCTGAGAAGAAGTCAAGATGTTAATCATAAAATTATGGAATGGTTTGGGTTGGGAGGGACCTTAAAGCTCATCCAGTTCCAACCCCCTGCCACAGGCAGGGACACCCTCCACTGGAGCAGCTTGCTCCGAGCCCCTGTGTCCAACCTGGCCTTGAGCACTGCCAGGGATGGGGCAGCCACAGCTTCTCTGGGCACCCTGTGCCCTGCTCTGAGCGGTGTCTGCTTGTTTCCCCTAAAGGAAATAGAGAAATTCTAGGCCTAGTTTGAGCCATGCTTCATGGAGAAACTCATGTTTTTGCATTTTCTGTACCCCTACCCTCAATTTCTGTGCTAACTCCTTTTGTCTGTAACAGAAAGAAGTTTATAGTATAAGCTCTGGAATGTTAGATGGAAAATAAGGTGGATGATCTAGGTAGGACTTCTGAAGAACTGAATACTCAGGAATGAATGCATAATGTGCCAGACTTAAGAGTATTTTTTCCATCCATTTCAGGTGGAACGCTGTTACTACTTTTTAAATGCCTTTGTGGAAACAGCTCAGCAGAATGAGCCTGTGGGAGGCAGACTGGTGCAGTTCCTGCTCACCAACCCCACGAATGATGGTGGACAGTGGGATATGTTGGTTAATATTATTGGTAAGAGCATTGGTCCCTTCTTGAAATGGCATGCTGGTTTGAGAAATGAGAGTGCAATAGAAGAAATAATTCAGTTTAAGACTTGGGGGTTTGCTAAGGAGCATGATGCCATTAACCACTACCTTTTTCAATCAAAGACCTTTTCCATGCCAATTCATAAATACTAGGCTTAAATCTTGTGTGGGATCTTAACTCTTGCATATTGCTGTGGATAACAGAAGCTGAGAAGTTCAACAGAAGTAATGAGATATCCTGGACTTTGTGTTCAGTGAAAAGGTTCAGTCCCCTTTACTTCAGTCATCAGCTTGACATTGGTTATTTATATTCGTGGATTCAATTCTTAGGGCATATGGTAAGGAAAATACCCATTGCTAGACTAGGGTGTGTTTGGAGGCAGAAGCAAAACTACTTAGGGCTGAAGCCTGAACACAGGTGATGTAAAGATCAGTGAGGGAAATGATGTGGAATGTGGCAGTGCTGGTCTTACAAAGATCCAGCTGAAGTGAGATCTGTCAGACACAGATTAAGGAGATACTTCTCTGTGCCTAAATTACACTAGGGTTTGCTTTTGTGTTATGAAACAATGTGACACTTTGTAAATCAACAAGCCAATAATGTAAGTTTAGAATCACAAAAGGATTTTGCTTCTTTGAAGCCTGGAGGTTACTTTTTTTCCCCATCCAGTTGTTACAAATATTTAATCAGGGCAGAGGAGGTTTTGGATGCTGCTGTTACACCCAGAGCCTTATTACCCAGTACAGTATTTGACTGGTGCCATAATATGGGAAGTAGTTGAGCTGCTGCTAGTGTCTTATAAATATTGAGGTGGAAAAGAGTCTGGGAATTCAGTCACTTAACCTTAAATAAAATACATGGAATAATTCGTAGGAGACCCAGTTCTCAAGGGTAATTCAGGGGCTTAATTTTCAATTAATTTCTTTTTCTGGTGAGAAGAGCTTCTTAAAGAGCACAACTTAATTCAACACCTCAGAGTTATAAATTACATGATAGTGAACAGTTCAGGGATTCCACTTCTGGGGACCCTGTGGAATACAGACCAGAGGTCAACATTCAGTCACAAATTAAGATGTAAACTTTGAATACTCGTAACCTTTAAGTAAGAGACTTTCCCTTGTAATCTCTGCACAAAACCGAAGTATATGTAGCTTTTACATGGGTATAGGCAGAAGCATTAACATCTACTGTGTAGATAATTATTAGAATATTATAATATTATGTAGATAGGAATTAGATGATGATTAATCTGTAGTATTATTACTTTCCTGTAGAAAAGTACGGTGTTGTCCCCAAGAAAAACTTCCCAGAGTCTCATACTACAGAGGCTACTAGAAGGATGAATGAGATCTTGAATCATAAGGTAAAATTGATGTAATTAAGGGGAAGGGATGAGGGTGAGCTCGTTTCAAGTGTTCCGGCCACCTTTGTTTCTCTTCATTGTATTAAGTGCATATCAGCAATTTCACTTGCTTTTATTCAAAGAACAACCTAAAGTCTCAGCAATTTGTTAATCTTGGAGCATGGAGCAGGAAAGTGTTTGTGGAATGTGCCCACTGCAGGGCTTCAGGAACTTGAAAGTCCCCTGTATAGGTCTAGTAGCAATTGTTCCTAATCCTCGGAATTTCTAAGAAGCTAGTTCCGGATGTGTGGCTGATTAAGTCTGTTAATGCAAAACCAGCACTTGGCATCTGAGTGACTTTTTTACTGCCAAACTTGATGGAAAAAATTAAAAGTATTTTCAAAACACTGAATCTTAAAAATCAGCATTCAGTACAGAAAGAGCAGCTTTGTCTGAAGGAAGATACAGGCTTGCTCCTTGAACTGCAGGTTGAATCAATCTGGGAAGATGCTAGAGGAGGTACCTAGATAAAAAGGCAATTAAAGCTTTATTTCCAGTGAGCTGTGGTTAATTTTTCTCCAGTTCATTTGCTACATGCTCAGGGAAAAGTGCCTGCAGAAATCCTCAGAAAAGAAGTAAAATAAGTGCTGAAAAGCTGAGACATAATGAATGGTGTTAATGTTATTCTAGTCTTGAACATGGCAAACCAGCTGGTCTTGAGGGAGCCCTGCTCACTGTTCCTGCCCTTATGGATTGTGACAGTAATGGGAAGTGTGTGCTGCTCTTGCTGCAGATCTGCAGGCAGTGGGGAAATGCTCCACTCTTATCAACCAAGAGATCAATTATGCATTAGAATTGCAACATAAATTTTACAGCATAAAGACAGTCTGTTTTGAGTCAGAGGTGATATGAGTGGATATTGCAGCATCAGTTATGGAACTGAGAAATCCAGCCTTAAGAAGAAGAATGGCTGCAAGCTTCAAATTAATGGTTGGAAAATAGTAATTGAGTTGCAGCTATTTGTTCATTTCAGATTATTTTTTGTTATATCTTACTTCTAAATCATTCAAATACCTTTTGAAAAGAATCAGTAGCTAACAAAGCTTCTGCAAGGGTTTTTCTTTTTCAAGGGTTTTGAAAACATGGAGAGTAAAACAGTGCTTGAAACAACCAGATAGAAAGTCCCAAAAACATAATAGGTGACCCTTTCATATCCTTATAATAAAATGACTCTCTTTAAACAGATGAGAGAATATTGTTTGCGGCTAAGAAATATGGTGGAAAGTGGAACAATGAGAGGAGAACTTTGTGCTGCGATGGACACAATGATAGAAGAGGTAAATACACTTGTATGATGTGAATCTCGTTGAAAGCAAAGCTAAGATGGATGAGATTTCTTACTCTTGTTCTACAGCTAATGGATCGTCCAAACCAATTGCCTTTTGTTGGCCTAAGTAGCAGTGTTTTGTATGGCAGAGTGCTTGGAGGTATTCATTGTGGGTTCTTGCAGTGGCTTGTTTATCTCATTCTGAGTTTTTCTAATACTTTCAAATAAATACCTTGAATTTATAGAACCCCAAACTATGACATTTTAAACACATCTACCCTTTCTTGTGGGAGAGCTTTATTTTGTATCCTTAGAGAGCAAACCAGTGGGCTATCAAGCTTTTATAAGTAGTAGGAAAGAGGTTGAAAGCCAGCAGAAAGCAGGTTTTAATGTAGAATCTTACTGCACAAGCGTTGTTGCATAAATCCCCCACAAGAGAGCAGAAGAGAACAACAAAAGGGAGTTCTCTGTGAGCTGAACACAAGGCTGAATCCAGCTGTGGTCTGATACTTAAGGGTAGCAAAGGAAGGAATTGCAGCATCTGTTCCTGGCTCTGTGAGTTAACTCAAAATCAACTCAATTGGCAAGTCTGTAGAACACGGTAGTGGCTGTCCTCCCTCTGGTCACACTGAATGAGTGACACTCATCATAGTCCTCGTACTTGATTCTTAAATAGCCAGATGTAATGTTAAAAGCTCAGACTGTTCTAGGTTGACCATGCGTGTTTTAAAAGGAAGGATCTCTTTCGCTTGTTCAAGGCAAAGTGGTTTTAATATCTGTCTTTAGAAGACTCAAGAAATCAAGTGGTTTGGTTCTGTATGTTAGTTTTTCTGCACCCCAGTAAACAACAGTGTTAGGTAGGGTTATATTATTGAACCAAAAACTTTTATGATATGATTTGAGATGAATTCAGTGATTTGAGCCTACCCGAGTCTGTTGCCAACCAGTACTTGGTTCACAAGTGAATTAACATGATTTACATCCAGTGTGCATCCAGAAGCCTTGTAGGATTTTACAGCAGTCCTCAAAAGCTTCCTAGAGATGTTAATTTTCAGGGCAGTGACATGCAGTTGACTGCACAATGGCTCTTCACTTGTTTACAGCATCTTGCCCTCCAATGAGGGATCCTGGACCTGGCATTAAAGGACCTGGCATTAAGTGATTGCAGTTTGCCCTGTAGAAAGGCTGTGTTTAGTTGGCTGATGTTAACACAGTGTTTTCTCCTGCAAGTGGTTTGCAACTTTTGTTGACTGAAAGTATATCCACTTTGTAGTTGAAATGTGCGATTGCACCTCTCTTGTGTACTTTAAAAACACTTAGTTTGAATGATTTGTGATCACTCTTGTTTCATGTGTTTATATGTATACAAGTGGTATTGCATCTATTTTTGTATGTGGCAAAAGAGAGCTTGGGTTTGTTCTGTGCAGTTTTATTTGCACAGCAAATCTTGGTTTGCTCCTGCCGGGAGGCAGTGCTCTGGCTAAAATGGGGCAGTCATTGGCACACAAGATTAAATATTCACTCCAGAACTGTATAAACATTCTTCTTATCAAACCAGTGCACAGCAGCTCAGAAGCTGAAATCAGTGAACTGCATGGGGTTGACTTTTTCTTCCTTCACTGTTTTCCTTTGTAGACTCTTCCTTATCAGGAGTACCCTCCTTTTCCCCTCCTTGTTCATTTGGGATTTTAGCACAAGCCACTGTATCTTTGCCTTATCTTGGCTCTAGTTGTCACTGGAGTGATAAAAGTCGCCTTTTAGTTTGAATGTCTGCTTATTTATTGATTGATAGAGGAAGCTTGTGAGATCCTGAGGTGGGCTGTGCTGGGTGTGGTGGCAGAACAACTGAGGGAGGCCAATCCCGGGCTCCACTGCCCCTGAGACTTCTGTCTCCATCACTTCCCTTCCTCTGGCTGGAGCCTGCTTGTGTGTTGCTCTCCTTTCAGACATGTTTTTTTCTTGCTTATTTTGTTTTCATAACCTCATCCCTCACCACTTGGGGCTATTTGAGGTAATGTGGGTGTATCCACAGCAAATGCTACTTTTTTGTGCAGTCTGTGCAAAATTAAATACTTATGGTAGCTTAGGGATTTACATTTGCTCTTTAACATATTTATTGAGAGATAAATGTGTGAGTTCCTCCAGTGAAAACATGAAGCCCACACCCTTGATTCAACCCATAATTAATCTCTTGGCTTCTTTTCTTAAACTGCTTGGAGCAAGAACACCTTTGGTTGTATTTTGTGCACAACCAAATAGTGTTATTTAGCATGAGAACTGTGCTGCTTTTGCCATTAGCACAAAGCTAATTCTTAGAGAGCCTTAGGATCCCTATAAAACAGCTCAAGTAGCTCCAGAAAGGGTATGTCAGCTCTGGGAAAGGTATTCTGTCTCCTCCCCTGTGAGAAGTCAGTGAGAGGAAGGTGTGAAGACTGACAGCCTCAGAAAGCTGCCACAAACCAGTGACTGGATCTTGGTGCAGAAGGTGTAGTTGTGATTTGACTCCCCCTTTCTCCTGTTTTAAATAACCTGTTGTTTTCTTGCAAGGAGAGGACGCAGGACAGGGACAGAGCTGAAGCAGACCAGTGTCAGCTGAAGTAAACCAGATTCAGACCTGTTTTAATAGGACTGAATTGCTTTGTCCCCAGAGTACCTGTGGCGGGTCCTGCTAAATATCCTTAGAGGCAGTCATCTGGTTACACTGCCTACGAGTTAGCACATTTTATGATAAGGCCTGTGAGAAAGTACAGTAGTGGTTGAGTGCAGCTTCATATTCTGATTTATAGGGATGCTGATGACTTGAAATCTGGTCAACTTGTGCTAAGAAGTAACAGAAAGCTGCCATCTGTGAAGGATGTCACAGTCAGCAGGCAGGGATCTTGGATGAAATTAAATAGCCTGCCAGCTCAACCCTAAACAGACATTGTCAAACATAGTAAAAGGGATGGGAAGGTTACTTTAGGCTTTTGAAAAGAAGCAAAAAAGTCCATGTTTGAAATCTAAATAAACATTACATGACAAAAAGAGATCAGTACAGGGGAAACACTGGCATAGAATGCTTTGTTATATGCATGGCAGAAAGATTGGTTTGTCTTTGCATTTGCATGAGGCAAACCACACGATGGAATATGTGATGCTGAGTGCTTAAGCCTTTCTAGAATCAGTTTGATGAAGTTTCTCTTGCACTGGGAATGCATCCTGCTTGAGGAGCTTCAGAATTACTTACGAAATGTTGGCATGAGCCTGGGCAGTGTATTGGCCTTTGCTCTGGCCACTGCATTCCTAGGAAACCTGGAATTTGTGTGCAACCTTGGGCTTCTCCTTTGCCTGATAATAAAATGGAGTGTGAGAGGGGAGAGAGATTCTGCATTTTTTCTGTGGCCTTTCAGTTTTCCTTTTGGACCGTTGAAGCATGTAGAATTCCAGAGCTGAATGCAAGTAATTCACGTGTGTGTGCTTACTCATGTTCTTCAGAGGTGGTGTTAAGATCCCTTTTCCCCAGTTGGTTCTCACATGGAGAAATCCACTCCTCAGTGGCATTGCTGTGGTAGGAGAGGCACTGCTGCAGGTTTCAGCAAGTTCACAGCTGTTTGCTTCTCTGGGCAGGTATTCAGAATAGTGAGTACTTGCCTGGGCAACCCTCCGGAGACTTTCTGCTGGGAGTTCCGGGACAAGGAGAAGAACTACCACAAATACGGCCCCATGACACCGGTGCAGTTCTACAATGAGCATGTGAAGCCTTACTTCAACATGGAGGACAAGGTGGGGATGCTGAAAGGCTTTCCAAGCTTCCCAAGACCTTTCTTTGCTGCCAAGCCACTTATTTCCACTGTTGCAAGTGTCCTGTCCACCCCTGTAACCCATATGTTATGGGTACTACACCCACAAGTCAAAGTTGTTTATTCTTCCCATTCTCCTGTTTGTGTTCTACCCTACAATTAGGTGTGATCCCATATTGCATTTCCATCCTGATTTTGTAATGATGAGATATATAATGATCTAATCAGTCATAAACTGCTAT
The DNA here is from genome assembly GCA_002631895.1 of Agapornis roseicollis. NCBI lineage: Eukaryota > Metazoa > Chordata > Aves > Psittaciformes > Psittacidae > Agapornis > Agapornis roseicollis. Next base: position 194,836 of record NDXB01006426.1, on the reverse strand, counting down.
GAGACAGCTATTACAGAGCAGGAATAACATGCAAAGCTGCTATGCCAGTTAGGGGGTGAACTAATAAAACAAAGCCAAACAGAACCTTAAAAACTCTGGTATTTCAGCCAAGTGGTTTGTTTGCTGATGGGACAGGCAGCTGGGACCAAAGTAATCCTCTGAAATCCAGCTGGATTCACAAAGGTTTCAGTTCAGTTGCACCTTAATTTGTGACATCTTGGGCTTTGGCAGATTTGTCTAGTGAATGATCCTCGGCCTCAGAATCCATACAACAGGCTGTACACAGTGGAGTACCTGGGCAACATGGCAGGAGGGAGGAAAACACTCTACAACAACCAGCCTGTGGATGTCCTGAAAAAACTAGCTGCAGCATCCATTAAGGATGGCGAGGTTGGTTTGGTTTCTCTTGTGGATGGCACAGGGCAGCCCTTGTAATGTACAGCTGGCTGGGATATGGCCCAGATGTGACTCTGCTTTCTGTTTGTAGGCTGTGTGGTTTGGCTGTGATGTTGCGAAGCACTTCTATAGCAAGCTGGGAATCAATGACTTGAACATGTAAGTAGACAATTGAAACAGGGTAGCATTTGGGATACTTGGCTAGGTCAGTAACAGTCCTTAAGCTGCTTAAGAAACTAATTTGTGCATACTTTGGATTATATAACCCCCCCAGGAATATATTTAAGTAATTCATCAGCAATATGCTTTTTCACTTGTTAGCTAAACTCTGAGTCCTTTAAAGATGCACCAGGGGCTGTTAAACTTCCTTACTCATTTGAATTGTTTAGATCTTGGTGAGAGAAACTCCTAAAGAGATCAGCTTTTACATTTATTCTGATAGTAAAAAGAGTTGAACTTTTATGCCTGTGCTCTGGCTCCTGATTTAGTTTAGTGGCTCCCTGGTTTACTACTAGTGAAAATTTCTCCCTGCATCCCTTTTGATATTGCTTATGTGCCTTCCCAACAGATACAATCATGAGCTGGTGTTTGGTGTCTCGGTCAAGAACTTGAACAAAGCGGAACGGTTGATCTTTGGAGAATCCATGATGACCCATGCCATGGTGCTGACGGCTGTCACCGAGAAGGTGAGTCTCCCTCCTCAAATTCTGATGCTTGCATGGATGTATCTGACTGTTCTGGCAGCTTGTTTGTGTTCTGGGCTCATTCACAGTGTTCATGTGTGCCACAGCACCCTGCGTTGTCGGTTCTCCCTGTGGCATCTGAGTGTTCAGAACTGTAAATATTTAACAAGGAGGGAAGAAATTGTGACAAGTCCAGGGTTTCTTTCCTTTTCCCCACAAACTTGTACTGAAGAAAGGGAAAAGAAAGTAAGCTTCTATTTGTAACAAAACAGAAAACCTGCGTTAACTAATTTTAAACACAGATTCCTGATGTATCTTGCTGAGCAAGCAATCAAGTATCATAATCAAATGCTTCCTACCATGTCCCACTGCATGGGTTAGTCATTTTACAGCATGAAGCTCTTACTGCTAAAATGCCAGTAGGAGGCACTTTGCAATGGTCTATACCTCCTGCAACTCTGGCATGTGGCCTCCCTGACCTACTCAGAATTAGGAAGGAAGATGGTGTCCAAAATAGCTCTGTGGCAAGACAGTAGGCTGAGATGAATCCACAACTTAAATCATCTCCTGGCAGTATAAGAAAGCACATGTGGAGTAAAAAGAACCCTGTGAAAACTTACAACTCGGGGTTATCTGCAGTGTTGTTTTCCATGTATTTCCAGAACCTGTCATTATTCAAGTTGCTTTGACATGATCTCTTCCTGTCCAACATGACCTTGGCTTGAGAAACAGCAGCTTGCACAGAACTGAAAGATTGTTTGAGCTCTGGAGTTGGAGGACTCAAGATGGGAATGCTGAGTCAGAACTTCTGAGTTACTTTTTACAACTCAGGGTATTATTTCTCCTGTTCTGCATTCTGAGCTCTGAACACTTCCAGTTTGTGTAGAAAGGTGTTGCATGAACCCATCTCTAAAACCATTGTTTTTCAGCTGGACATTTACTTTTCTAGTATTTAATACCTGTTACCTACTCTTGACTGAAGCCTGTCTGTTTGTACTTATTGTAGCCAGTTTGTGGCTGCATTTCATTGCAGCTATAGTCTATAGTCTGTGTTTTTAAATTCATTCTTTTACATGCCTAAATGTTTTGTTGCATAAAATGTGACCTGATCTCTGATTTTCAAGAAAAGGATGTGTATAAGATAGTAAGGATGGTACCTCTAAACCCAAAGAAATAGTCCTAAAACAAGTTCAGCATTTAGAGGCTTTTCCACATTCAAAATGGACTAAGTTGTTTCTACTTTTTATTTGAGCATGTTGTCTTATATTAAACCTTAACTGTAATCTAAAGGAACTTTGATAAACTGAGTTATAAAATGTAATACCTTGGATTTACCTACTTTAAAGATTTAAAAAATCCTATTACAATTTTACAGCGTAAAATTGAGGTGGATTAAATGCACCTTTTGGTTCAACTTAATGTACATAAACGTGCTTATCCCAGTGTGTCTGATGGCAGCAAGAGCTGACTTATCCCAAGTCTGGTAACTCTTGAGTGTCCTCTATTTTTTAAAGTGAGAATAGAAGCAATACAGCAATATTCCACTGAATAATAAAAATGGATTGATGGGCTGCTTTGCAGGTTAGTTTTTTGTATTAGAAAACTACTTTAGGAACAAATGAGTGTACCTAATGCAGGCTGGAATACTGCACGCTCCTCAACATGAACTCATGCACTCCATGCTCATTAGAAGCCTTGTCTTTTCTTTCAGAGCAGCAGACTTGGAGCTGTTTCCTTCAGCCAGATCCTGAAGTGTTTGTATTTGCTCTTACTGTTACTGTTATAAAGTATTAGAGTTGCTTCATTGTCCTTGCTCCTTTCTTTCCTCTGATTCCTGCTTCCAGCAAGTTGTGTTCTGTGTTTCAGAAGACCCCATGACAGGTCATAGGGAAGGCTGCTTAAACTCTGTCAGTTGAGTCCAAGCTCAAATTTGGTCAAATTTAAATCATCTGGTGAAAATAAATTCTTCTTGCAGGGTGTCTTCTCGACCACACTTCCTCTTGTAAGCAGGCAGACAAGTACTTTAGGAGATTACATTTCTCCAACTGTTGTGACCATTGTCTGAAAGCTGCTGATGCCTTTTAGGAGTGGAGCTCTGTGGGTTGCTGGTGCTGGATTTAGCCTAGGAAGGGTTGGCTGCTACAGACTCGTGTGGTCCTCCATTACTGAATAGCCATCACCTTATTTTGTCACAGGATGGGCAAGAAGATGCATTTGAAAAATGGAGAGTGGAAAACTCCTGGGGTGAAGACCGTGGTAATAAAGGTAATCTACAGTCATGGGAATGGAGAGCTGAACTTAGTGTTTGGAAATATGGACGTGGGAAGGGGGAAAAGGGATGTGCTGTGTGTCCTTCCCTAGGACATGCATGAAACAAGCCTGCACATACATGCAGATCACTGAGTTATGGCACTGTATTCCTGGAAGACAAGCATTCCTCACCTAGATGTTATTAACAGCTGAGTAAATGGAATGTAAACATTGGAGAAGCAGGAAGGGTCGCTGTTTAAAGCTGACACTGGCTGCATGTTCAGCTGAAGAGGCGATTGTGGTTCTGGGAGGTGGCCATAAGTGATTGATCCTGCCACTTCTTGACAGATAAGAGCATTTGGTCCCAAAGGCAGGAGAATGCAGTTAACAGAGGCTCCTATGCTGGGGGCTGCAACTGGAACTCCGAGTGTAGATAGCTTAATGATACAGGGCATGTATTATCTTTACAGTGTTTGACAATCCAGTAACCAAACTTTGCATGTATGGGAAGATACTGGTAGACTTTAAAGTTCATATCAGAGTTTAAATACTTCATTATAACTGTGGTGAGGCCTTGGCAGAGCATTTAGTAAAGTGGAATGGAGGGAAACTCCATGCTTTTAGTCATCCCCTATCTGAGGCAGGCCGGAGGTGGACTCAGGCCTGGCACAGGCTCACTGATGAGCATGCTGTGACAGACCCCAGTGTGTGCCAGGGCACTGTGCAATAGTCATTGCTGACCACATTTTTCTGCTGCACATTAATCCCAAATGTTGTGCTCACAAGATTTGGTATGGCTGAAATTTCTCAGGATGTCTGGGTTTTCTTCTGGGAATAGGCTATTTTAGAAAACATCTGGTTTAGGATGTGGTCTTGTTCATAAGCTTTTTGTATCTTACAAACAGCTAGCTGCAGTGTAGGGTATTCTTGTAACAGTGTCTTAATTGATGTTCTGGCCCCTTGGTGCTGCCGTCGTGTCTGTTCTGAGTTAGCTGTGTACATTCACAGCAAAGTATTCCAATAACAATCCTCAGTCTTAACCAAACAATGAAGCTATGTTGATGTTCAGCCTTCAAGGCTCGTCAGCGTGACAGTAGTAAAATGTACTCTGGAATGGTGGATTAAGTAAAGAAGCCAAATAGTAAGAAGCGACATCAAAACTTTTCATGCCTCCAAAGCTAATTAAGGCCCTTTATATAATAGAGAGTATAAAGCATAAAAATGACTGGTTAGCTGTGCTCTTATTATCACTTTGCTTCGAGACACCCCAGATACTCACTTTGTGATGTTTGATGCTACTAGTGTTAGAGGAATGCTTCCAGGAAGGAAGTGCCTTACTCAGCTTGCTTTACAACCACTCTGCAGGCTTAAGTTTGTACTCCAGATGTTCTGGAGTTCACAGGTGTGTCAGAGCTTTGGCTGTGCTCCTTGGCCAAGGCTGAGTTCTTTACTAGACCTGGAGAAAAACTGGCTCAATTTTGGGATACTGGCTAATATTCCCAAACAGTGCAGTGGACTGAAGGCTGGCACTGCTTGCAGGAGTTGTACCTGTGGAGCTGTGACTGAACAGCAGCAGTTTTGTGCTGGTGTTACTGGCTGGAGCACCAGGGAATGCTGTGATGGAGTTGCAGAGGCTGTGACTATGTGGAAAGCCACATTCCAAAAGCCAAAAAGAAAAGCTACAGCAACAGGAAATGAATAGTGCAGTGCCTCAGGCTTCAAGGTAGAAATAACACCGAACTAACCCAGTTGCCTCATAGTCTTGAAGATTACTGTGAACTTGTTTGCCAGCTTTGTAAGCTTAACTTGCTGCTTGGCTTGCACTAACAGTTTATCCTCCTTAGACATTCTCTTTTCCAAACGCAGGTTCACTTTTCAAATGGCTCTAAAAGAACTCGTTCTTAAGAGGAGCTGGTGGTTCCTTTGAGATCTAATAGGACCCTGCTTATACCTTGTATGCACATACTATGTGCATGGAATCGGCGTGCACTCTGGGTTAGTCACTTGTCCTGTGCTGGTGGAGACTGTGGACTCTGGGAAGTCTTGCTCACTGTGTATGTTTGGCTTTGGTTAGGGAGTTGCCTGGAAAAGAGCCTTGAGAGAAAATCCCATCAGAATTAGGAAGCTTGACTCTATTGCAGAGTTATTTCTGTCAGGGAGGTGATTCCCTGAGTGACTTTCTTGGGTATGACCAAGCAAACCCCTATTGAGCTAAAGGCAGTTGCACTGTCCTTCAGAGCTCATTCCTGGATGTTAGGAGAGGTAACTTGGCCAAGTTTCCTCCCCTTTCTCTTGCTTTTTGACTCTTCAGTGTCCAGCACTAGCTGGTGTAGGAGGGTGAGGATCTGTGCTCTGTCCTAGCTCTCTTCCTATGCCACAGAATCTCTTTAGCAGTGGTTTTTTAATCTTATCTGCCTTGTTAAGGCATTGGGCAGCTGTGTTTGGGCAAGTCCAGTGCAGAGAACCAGAATCCACATCAGTGAAGAGGCCAAGAATGATGTTGGCACATCGCAGCTGAGGCCCAGTTGGGTGGGGGGGTACAAGTAAGCCCCAACTCCATTATTTCTTGGACAGGATGTCAGAGGGCAAAGCCCACAACAAACCACCAGAGACCAGGCTCTGAGGCATGAAAAACCAAGCAAACAAATGACTTGGTGCTGGTAGGAAATGGAACTGTGCTTTCACATGGGGTTCCTGTTGCTTTCCTCCCAGTGCAGCCCGAGGTGCCGGATACCACCTGCTTCCCCAGACTTGCATGGTGCAGGACTGGAAAGCCTGTGATTCCTGGTTTGGGTATTGTGGGATGCAGTTGGTTACATGCTCATACTGCACAGAGTGCACAGAACCGAGTTCTTGTGGTAGTGCTTGTCCTGGAGACAGGGAAGCCCTGGGAATAGCCAAGCATTGGTTGCCTTTCATAAATACAGCTACATTCAGATCTGTTGAAAAAGTGTTTCTTGGCATCCTGTCTGGTTTTCCTCAAGGAACAAACATAGCTGCTGACAAACACTGCTTGTTTTTTGAGGGAAAAAAGTCTCTTCCCAGTCAAATGTTTCCTTTCTGTGTTTCACTGGCACTCTGTCAGCCATGCAATTATCCTGTGTGCTCTTTTGTCCTGATACAGGACATTATTACCTAGGTTTGAACCCGGCTTATCCCATCGGGTATCTCTTTTTGAAACCAAGCACAAGAGGAAGCCAAAGTCACCTTATCACATCCAGCTGATAGGGGGCCATCTGCCTGTTTTGGCATGAAAAGACCTTCTTCTGATACATCTCAAGCTGGGAATCGGCTCCCTTTTGCCTTTTCTAATGTCTTGTACTGGCTGTTGCATACATACATTAACAGATTTACTGTAGACGTTTAATGTCTTTATTTGTGTGTGTGTGTATCATCCTGTAAGTATGCTATGACAGAAGCACACTTAGTTTCTCCTCCAGCAGAGGAATTGCAGCACAAGCACAAAGTGGCTTGTAGTAGTCCTTTGGGAATTTCCCAGGGCTTTATTTTCAGGTGCCTCCATCCTAGGTTATGGAATAATCTGCAGGCCATTGATCCTCAACTGACCTCTCCCTCAACAGCAGCTGGGCAGTGTAAAATGCTTTTCCTTTGGCTAAGTTAGAGAAGTGTGGACCAGCCTGGTACACAGAGGAGTACTCTTTGTAATCAGGTGCTGTGTTGTGTTACAAGGTGATGGTGTTCCAAGTCCCTTTCAGTCTTCTGGCCTTAACATAGAACTGCTTTGAGTAGAAGCAATAGATCAGTTTCCTGAGGTGAAACTCCATTGTGTACCCTGCCTAGAAGTGCAGGAAACTTTCCTGTTTCCTTTTCGCTTCTGCCCATCACCTGGCTGCAATGCAGGGCTCAGGGTTGCCTTAGGTAGGATCTGAGGTGTGTATACATCCTGCTGCGTGTAAAGTATGTATCTGCTTTTAATGAAGAAATTGATAATGGCTTTCATTGTGCCACTGGGCACAGGCCTTCTAAACAGTGTCCTTATTTGCATGTTCTGAAGTTCGGCTTGACGCTTCCTCCTTGTTCAGACACTGTGATCCTAATCAGCACTGTGAAGCTCGGAGATACAGGATGTTAGCAGCAGAGTTCATTATCCTCTCAGGGTGCAATTACTTGTTGGCTCTTGGGAGTGAGAGGTTTTTGTGTGTCCCAAGAACTCATATCCTGAAGAGAGAATAATCAGGGCAGCTCCCTTTGGCAGTGTTTCCAAAATGGCTTCTAGCTCGGATTACAATTGATAGGGTTTTTAATTTATGGGAATTATCTGATCTCTTGCTTTAGAAACAAGATGCTGTAGATAGATGCATTTATTGTCCATATTCTTTAGACATTTTCTTGTTTCATTTGATTGTGGGATGATACTGTATAAGGACATGAGGAACTTTATTACATAAAGCCTGCTCATCTGTCTTCTAAATGCTTGCTTTCTCCCAGCCTCTCTTTATTTTCAGTTCACCTTGAACAGTTTCTTTCCAATGGCAGCTTTCTGTTAAAGCCTCTGCTACTGTCAAAGTGACTGTTTTCCCCCCAGTTCAAAGGCTGTTCACTGAAATTCTCACTAAGAACTATATTAAGGGAGAAAAAATGAAGATTTAGTTCAGCTAAAGTGTGATTTAGATGGTTTCTGTTTGAGGAGAGCAGATGGCCTCCTCTCACTGCAAGAACTAAACCAGCAAAGTTTCCTTAAGCCACAGATGGTTGGATATTCACCCAGAAAATTTCCCTTTTCTTAACCAAACCCTGAAAGCATCTAAAGCCAGGAACTTGACTGCCTTAAATGCCTTTTTAAGGCACTGTAATTCACTTGAATATTCTCAATGCCTGTTTTAGCAGAGGGAGCATCAATAATGAATTTTCTGGGTCTTGTTTTTCCTAGCAGGCTTCCTGCCTGGTCTTTCAGTGCACATGAAGTACGCCTGCTCAGCCTGAAGGTTAATTTCTGTGTCTTGAGAGATACCATATCTGACCAGTCCTATTTAACACATCATACATAAGAGAAAGTTTATCTGCTTCACTGTATTGGTGGTGGTTCTCTTGTAATGAGCTGTTTTCATCTCCAGGTTACCTGATCATGACTGATGACTGGTTTTCTGAGTACGTGTATGAAGTGGTGGTGGACAAGAAGCATGTACCAGAAGACATCCTGGCAGTGATGGAGCAGGAACCAATTGTTTTGCCAGCGTGGGACCCTATGGGGGCTTTAGCCAAGTGAATATTTGCCTCTTAATGGTCAACCAGAATTAGATGCAATAGAGAATTCCAGTGGTTGGAAGCCATAGCCAAATGATAATGTGACCAAGCCCTCAGCATGGTCCATACTCCTGAAATGCAAGTTAAGGATCATTGGGAAATAGCACTTTACTGACTCGCCTGGATGAAGCTCTCAGATAGGCTCCTCCAAAAGCTAAAAAGGGGAAAAGCAAAACCTCATCATGGAAAAGTATTACAAGTGCCGTCAATGGCACTTGGATTTCACCTGAAATTTTGAGTAAAAGTCACCATAGTAATTAGTAGAATTACTTTGACCAGTGCTTTCCCTAGAAAAGGTGCCCATAAAAGGCCCCTTGAAATTACCAGCTGATTGTTAGAACAAATACATTGAGATCCTTATAAATTAACCATCCACGGTTTGACTGGTACCATAAAAGAATGCCCAAAAGATTTTATGTATTTACACTTCTGCATTTACTGAAGTTTCCAAAAGGACAAAAGAATTGAAACTGCTAAAATGACCTTTTTGCAAATACTATTTTCCAGCAGGAATTGGTGTATGTGGAATCTGTCTCCTTGAGGTTTCCCGTTTAGCTTGGTTTAATTCTTCCATTATTGAGCTAGGACTGGATAACCCACATCAAGGCCCAGTGCCATGTCTGTGTGCACAGGAGCGCTATCTTCCAGTTACTTTAGCAAGAACAACCATAAGTATGTTCCCAGGTGGAGTTAGTTTCATGCTCAACAGAAAAAACCCAATGTTTTAATTGCTGCATTTTATTTGGATGTTTAAACAAACAAGATGGTGCTATGAAGCTTTTGAATAAACACTTTCTAAAGTGACTGCTACACTTCTGTTTGCTTCTTTCTTCAAATGAGCCTCATGGAACTAATGCGATGGGAAGATGTTAGTGACCTATGAACAAGTCTAAGGGAGGCAGATGTGAATGTATGAGGAGAGTATGCTGCTTGTTCTCTGTAGTTAAAGATGCTTCTTTCACTGAACAACGATAAGACAAATATAGTATCTCCTGTGGTACAGGCACTCAAGTAGCTTGAGCACAGAACTAATCCTTAGATTTCATTAGTGCCAGAAGGTGGGCTGGTCTTGTGTCCACCCTGACAGTTTTCCTGTTCTGTACTAGGTTTAGTCACAGGCTAGTAAGAGGGTAAGTGAGGATACAGAGCCACACTGCAACACAAGTGCTGGCTACTGTGGGTAGCAGATTGATGGTGCTTAAGTGCAGGCAAAAAAAGGATGTTTATTGCTGTGGGACTCCACAGTTTGGTTTGGCTTTTGTTCCACGTGGACAGCAGAGGTTAAAGTTCCCGAATGATTATGAAAGTGTATCCTATGGTAGTTACACAAATACATGTGCATATATGTATATACACTAAAACTGCCAAGCCGAATCATGTCTGTGTTGCCTGCTGAACTAAATCCAGATTCGGGTTTGTCTAGGAGAGCCATCCAAGATGATTCAACCTGCTGTGATTAACACTTCCTCAAGCGGGCAGGAGTGCTGGTTAGGGTAAGACAATTTGGTGTGAAACAGCATTAGGAGGATATTGCTGCCCTGGAACGGTGTAAGAGACTGTGCCCTTTGCAGTATTTTCTGCAGAGGTGTACATTGAGTGTACTCTGAATGTGCTGTGGCAGTAAAGAGATCCTGTAACTTGATTCCTCTCTAGCAGAGTTCAGCTCATGTTATCCTGGGCTTATGTCAATGTTGTCTGTCACCTGCAGTGCTGACTGGCAGAAGCATGCATCAATGCAAGTCTGGGTATACCTTACAGCTACCTGGTTACTGTTGAATGGCTGATAATTAAATATATTGTCTATATCAGGTTATTGTCAGAATATTTTGCTGCTTTCTGATATATACTCTATGCTTGTCAATGTGATCTGTTGAACTGTGCAAATGTGTATTATGTGAGAAACAGTGCCCAGCTAGGAGTAACTGGGTACACAGAGTATGCAGAGCAAGTGTGGGCTGAGTTTGGTGTGGAAAGAAATGTAAAAGTGCCATGGTTGATTGCATATTCCTATGGAATAAAGTAATACTAGGGTGTATGAACAGAAATAGCTGCAAGGTATGTAAAGTTACCCAGCTCTGCCTAAGGTTGCAGGGGAGTGAGCTGGAGTGGAGTTACGTACTTTAGGATACTGCACCTCAGGGAGAGTGCAGATCAAAATGAATGTAAAGAAGCGTGGTAAGAATTATCAGGGACTTGAAACTGCCTAGCAAAAGGCTGATATAATGGTGTTTAGAGAAAAGCAGAGATGTAAGGGAATTTGATTCAACTGCTTATGATAAATTGATCAAAAAGCTCTGGGCTTTAAGTGCAGCAAAACGTGGTGAGATTGGGAAAAGGTTTCTGGTGGTGCAAATAGTAAAGAGCTGGAATAGATTGCTTGAGGCTGTGTGATGCCTCCCTTGTTCGAGCTTCTTACGGACAGGTTACGGAAGAATGTGTCCAAACTGGCAGAGTTGATCCTTCTTTTGGCAGAGGGATGGATCTCAGCTCCTGAGGTCCCTTCTGGCTTCGTGTGTCTGTGATACAGAGCCTCTACTTCATGCTGTTACTTGCATCAAGGCAAATAAACAGCCTTGTACTTGATGCTGAACCCTGGTGACTCTGAAACAAAGCCAGGTCCCTTGGGAAGCACTATTATGCACAATATTTTCATTGTGAGTAATGCATGTGTTGTTCTGGGGGTGCTTTTCCCTTCCAAAAGGTCAGTATTTTAGTCTTTCAAAACCTTTCTGCTTATGACATTACACCAATTCTTTTCTTTCCTTTGTGCTGTCTCTGAGAGGGGCAGAGCAGCCAAACAGAGTCAGTTTTTCTCTGGAGTTTAACATTTATGTTGTCCATGGCAGCAGTGATGAGGACTGAGTCTGACAAACTAAAACCAGTTTCCAAGGCAGTTTTTGTTAATTTAAGTATTTAAAGTATTGTCCACAGTGTGCTTATCTCCACAGCTCCTGCCCAGCTATTTCCCTGTACAGCTTATACAATAGTATGGGTTATTTTTCCTTTCCTTCAACTAAGCACAGAAAATCCACATGGCTGAAAAACGTTCTAGGAAATGAAGCTGATCTGGCAGGAAGAGTTTTGCCTTTATGCTCAGCACTTTTCTAACTTCTTTGTAAGAAGGAGTAGGGAAGAGGAAAGGAAATAGCTCTGTTCCTTCTACTTTGAGGACTCTAAAGGCAGGTGAACGAACTTTTTCTCAGTGGTAGCAGCCCATGAAAACCTGTACCTTGGTAAGAATCAATAGCTGTGTGCTCTTGCTAGGTGGCTTTGTTATCCACCAGTTGTAACTCGCAGGCAGTGGGCTTGTTTTTAGGCAGTAGTTTAAAACGTGAATCAGATCAGTATGTGATTTCCTACTAGCAGCTCCTGTGGCTATGATCTTAACTGGGTCACTCTGCTCTTGTGCCCTAAAGGAAATATCACTAATGGGATCAGCAGCCCTCAACTGGGGGAGTATGAATTGAGAGAGTTGAACAGAAGATTGAGAAGCCAAGTGCTCCATAGAGAGGCTGAGGAAGTTTGTCCTGTGCAGCACAAGGGATGGCTGGATCCACAAGAACCTGAGGCTCTTCTCAGATGCATGGAAGTAAGAGGACACCACAGAGGTGATGGAACGAAGTGGCCCAGCACCACTCCAGCAGTGTAGTATAGCAGCATGTCATTGAGGAACAGACCACTTAACTCCTGTCAGTTTGCAGGAAATGGTTCAAAGAGGATCAAAACCTAAACTGTTTCCAACTGATGGAGTGGAAATAATGTGGGAACAATCCTAACTTGCTACAGTCCAGCAAAGGAAGCTTTATGCCTTATCACCTGTAAACTAAGATCACAACAAAACCAGCATCCAACTGATAACAAGATGCCTAGGTTAGACTGAAAGACCAAAACCAAGTCATGCCCACTGTGTCTGAGTGCTGCTGCTTTCTTTAGTTTATATCCTTTGCAAATCCTTATAAAGACCTTTGGATTGTTGAGGGACCAACCAACAGTTTCCTTTTCCTGTTTGTCAGCAGTGTAGTTCTCATGTGATGATTCACAGAGTTCCTCTGACAGGTGGGAAATATTGATGGATGATGCCGTAAAAGTCAGATATCAGAGATTCCATCAAAAGTCAGAAAATAGTAATTCCTCCTAAGAAAAGGAAGAGGCAGGATTGCTTACGTGCAGGAGCAGTTTGTAGGTTCTCAGAATCAGATTTCTCCACCCAAATGCTCTCTCAAAACAGTTGAAATCACAAACCCTCTCCAAACCCCATGTAATGCCCAGATGTATTTCCCAGCTCAGTCAGCTTAGGAAATAACAGGGAAGGACAATCAGAGTTTCTTTTATCCCAAAGCCAATCCTAATAGCTTCTAAACACAGTCTGATTCCTAACTAAGCAAAAAATGGGAACAAATAAATACTTTAGGGCTTGTTTTGTGTTATTTGGAAGATTGTTCCTATCCTCTTACTGGCAGTGAATCAGACACACTTGCAGAATTACTATTAAGCTCTTCTTAGTACAACTGGTACTACTGTTATTAGGGAATTTGATGCTTCCCATCCTTGTGCTGGCATTGGGAACTGGACCTACAGTTGCTTTACCTGTAGAGAAATGCAGAACTGTTCGAGGTTACATCTTGTGTAAAGTCAGTTTTCTTCCTCTTTTTTCATACTTCCCAGAAACCAGTAGTATTTTACCTGCCGATGCAAGGAATACTTAATGGAATTCTGGAACTGACTCAGTGCAGCACTTGGAAGTCTTTCACATACAAGACAAAGTGGAGGGCTCTGCCTGAAATCCCAAGTCTGTCATTTATATCATGCCCCAAAGGCTCCAGACTGGTAAGAGATTGCAAGCAACCCCCCCATGCTGCTGCAAAAGCCATTAATGAGAAAAAACTCATCAACTGACCGAGCAGTCCAGGACAAGTCACCAAAGGTGGTTTTGTGTTCTCAATGTGCCTCTTGTCATGTTACAGCTTTGTGTGCCCTACAGAAATAAGCAGATGGTGATGCTGGGTGCCACTGATGTGAGCATATGAAAGCAATTTACCTGCAAGTGTTGGCCAAGATGAATGGTGTGCAGCAGTGTTTGAGGTCTTGCTGAAAGCGCTCACTCTATGCAGAGATCAAGATGGGAAAAAAGCCTCAAAGGTCAGGATGCCCTAAAACTTTTAACCCCCCCTCCATAGTCATGTAAAGAGGGGCCCAAAGTAAAGAGAATTTTTCTTGTAAAAGGGTAGAAAAAGTCAGTTTGGGAAATCCATCCCCATCTCCCAGCAGGAGTGAGTTGGAAATCTGCAGGAAAGGCAAGGCACAGATCCTTCCCATATCCCACGAAAGCAAAACACCTGCTATGTGAAGTACAGGGGCTAACCCACAGATGGGAACGTGTGCATTCAGACGCTGTACTTCAACATTCATAAGGGCTGAGTGAGGCACCAAGTCTTTGTCCTTGCAAACCCTCCTGCACAGCACAACCGGGGGACACTGTGACTGATTACAGGCTGCAAGGACACTGACTTTGGGGCAGCTAAGCAGAGATGAACACAACCACAACTGCTTCTTTTGGAAAGAAGAGTACAGGAGGGAAGTTCAGCACAGCAGAGAGAGGATGCGTTAGCGCTATTTCCACCTAAAGATCAATGGATCTCTGATACCACTGAAGGCCACAAACTTCATTTGATGCAGTGATTTTAATATCTTGCCAACAAGAATTAACGGGAAGGCCAAAACACTTCATCCATGGGTGGCTGGTGTTTATGATTGCAATACCTGAGCTATCCTTGAGATGGTGCAAATGCCACGCTGCTGCCTGGCTGCGGCTATCGTTAAGGGACCAAGAGAGAGGAAGGAAAGCGCTAATTATATCCCATTGCTTCCCAGTGCTCAGAGTTTGTTTTCTTTACAATTGTCTGGAGCAAGGCTCTGAAAACTGGCCACAAAACTGCTGCTGCTCCAACAATTCGCTATTCTTAGCTGTCCCCATTCTGCTTTTCCACTTGTTTTCTCCCAAACCTGTCGCATAACCCATGGCACTATTTCACTGACTTGTGATTTATGACTCTTTATAAACACATGGTAAAGTCTAGGAATGAAGAAATCCTGGATGGAAAAGCTGGAGACACAGCATGTGTCAGAGGCTGAGTGAGAGATTTTGAGGAGCAGTAGGAAGAAAGGAAATTACTTGTTGAGCTTACCGAGGCAGCAAAGCGCTTTGAAGAGTTAGTGCTTAATGCTTTAAACCACAACTAAACCTTATTTCTTTGCTAAAATAATGTAAATATTCGGCAATAGAAGTTATTAATTCCAAGCCCTTTTATTGTGATCAGATTCCAGCTTTTTTCCTACCTCAACTCACAGACCCACCTGCAAACTCATTTACTGATTCCCTCAAAACTTCCACCGTTTGCTGTCTCCATCATCATCATCCTCATCCCCATCCTGTTATTTATAGCTGGAATAAGAGCCAGCAAAACTGTCCCTTACCAGGAAAGCTTCCCTCCTTCTCCCTCTGCCTTCATTGGATCCTGCTCTTTTGAACTGATCGGAGCAGACAAATGTAGCCACCCACCTCTAGGAGGAAAACTGAGCTGCAGCCCTGGTGAAACATAAAGTTTATTGGACTAAAGTGACGCAAAAATTCTCCAAGAGCTCTTTGGCAGCAGATTATCTGGAAATCAGACCATGTGAGGGGGGCTGGTGTACAAAAACCTCCCCAAGGTGCTGAGCTGCCCACAGGCTGAGCTCCCGAGACTGAAGTAAATGTGGGTGAAGGTGACTCGAGCTTGGATAACTCCAAGGGAAGTGCTTCAAGCAGACCCCGCAGACAGGTACTTTATGATTTTGGTTTAAACACTGATTTCTGAGGACTTTATGAATTTAGACAGGCTTTGAGACGCTGTCTTCAGAGCTTACCTTCTGAAGCAAGCAGATACCAGAGCTTCATTAACTTCCACTCCTCATTGCCTCTTTCAGCTCTAGTTATAAAGTCTGAACTGCTCATAACAGTCTAGAATGCGTACACTATGTTTTGCTTCTTTTTAAAGCAACTTTTAAGGTCTTAAGAGTATTTCTATAGCTTTGGGAAAATGTACATCTAACAAAGGTTTTGGGGGTAAAACAGCACTGATTTTTGGTGAAAGTTTGTTTTGATTTTGTCTTAAAGCTTTAATGCTTTTTCTTGCTTTTCTGCTGTTCTGATGCTCTGCTCCCTCTTGCTCAGGCACTTGTCCAGCAGTTACGAATGTTGGGAGTCAAATGCCTGGAGCAGAACATGTTATGATAATCCGAAATTACAGTTTTGGCAATCTCCATAACTGCATTATGAGCATGAAGTTTATTGAAAGCTTACAAAAAGGCATTAAACTATAGGGAAAAATAAGCAGAATCTGAAGGGAAGAAATCAAGGCAAACTATTATTTATTTTACATAAAGTAAGTTTTAATAACCATATAAAGTTCTATTTTAAAAGGTGAACTGTTCCAGCACAGTAAATTATCTAACTCAATGGGACAGGTTTATTATAAGTAATAAATCTGAAGAGTATGTCATATATAGATTTATAGTCAATCATGGTTAGTGTTGAAACAACTTGCTCGCTGATTAGCTTGCCAAATAACATGGAAGTTTAAGCGAGGAATGCGATGTAACTGGATATATAAATAGTCATGGAAAGCATGTTTTGGTGTGGTAAGAAAGGCTGGGGGGAAAGGACCATGCATGTAACGGATCTGGATTCTTGGAAGCATTGTGGGGGTTTTTTCATGTGGGTTTTTAGCTGTCAGGCATTCACCAGGGAAGATCCAGACACTTGGACCTCATCTTGGGGTGCTATTGATGAGTGAATTGATGGTAATGTTCTCGGAGAGCACTTTGTAAACTTGGCACAAAGCAAGTGCCTGTTGTGGTCCATTTTCTAATTGGACAGGGTGTGCTGAATTGCAAATGATTATATAAATGAAGAAAAACTGCCCTAAAGCTGGAATTTAATAACCCCCTAAATTACTCCCGCACAAGGAAAAGTATGGTGTGTATGTAAGCTTTCTTCAGAGCCTGAAGAAAAGTTCATTCTGTATCCCCCTGTCCTTTCTGATGCTGGTGTTTTAACTCTGTTCCAAAACTGTGTATTTGCAGCTCTGCTGATCTGGCAATCTGTATCATTGATTTTACACAACATAGCAAAGCCCGTCTGTGGTATTAGTGTTTCATAAAGAACTTGGAGCCCGTATAAAGGGGCTGTAATTTAGAGATAGCTGTTAACAAACCTCCTTCAAAGAAACATCATCTGGAAACAATGGTGACTGTTTCTTTACTTCCTTTAAGTCAAAACACTACAAACAAGTACATGCATGCAGCCAGGCTTTGACTTGAGTCTGCAAACAGGTCTCTCACTTCAAACACTATACCTGTTAATTTGCCTGTGCAGAGTTCCATTAAGGAACTCTGCTCTATTTGGTGGTATTTGCTCTGTTATGACTTTTCCTTCAAGCTTATATAAGTAATTTGAGGAAGAATACAAAGGGACTATCATTCCCTCTGAGCTTATCTGTTTCCCTGCACTACATGTAGACACTCAAGCCACAAAATGCATGTTCTCCCCCTCCTCCCTGTTTGTTAAATGTCACCCATCTGGCAGCATTCCCACCACAACACAGCATCTGTCTTCTCAACGCATTTTTAAAGGTAAAATCTCTCTTTCTTTCTGACTTTTTAATTTCAGACTGAAAGATGGACAAGATTGGGACATAAAAACTTACAGCACAGGTTTATATTCCCCCAATACTGTTCCTTTCAGAGGCATTACTTTCACACCTGTATTTAGCCTTATCTGGGAATACACAAGTTAACTGGAGACAGCTCACTACTTATGCCATTCTTACCTTGGTAAGTAGCCTTTTACTCTCCCAAAAGGGCCACTCAGTTGCACTACTTGATGAGTACAGTTCTGTTCTAGTAAGAAGCAAGCCCCATATTTGCAAGAAGTGCAAATATTCAGATATAAGATCTATTTTGCCATCTACAAATTGCAGGTTTCTTATAAAATAAACATTAGTGATGTGCAGAAGTACCCAGTCCAGTTACATTTAAAATGACTGGCACCAGGATCAGACCTGCTCATTAGACCCATTAATTTCAGTGGGGTTTGATCACTGTTTATCAAAAGTCAGTTTTGGTTCTATTCAACAAGACTGCAGAAGCATAGCTAAAACCCAAAACCCTGAAGAAATGAACTGTCTGTTGTTGAGGGTAGTTTAGACATCAGCTTGTATCTGCTTTGCACTTAATACTGCTGGTAACAGGCAGCCCTCCCAAAACTGGGACCCTGTACCTTTTACTGTGTATTTATGAATATCAGGTTTGGAAACCTGAAATCCACTTTGTCAAACTTGCTACCAGCTCACGATAGAAACAAGCTGATAGAAAAAGATATTCTGGGTACTCATTTTTAATGACATCAGTGTATACGGACAGAGTCAAAAAGCAAAGGGCATTTATTTCTTGCATTATGAACTGTAAGCATGGCTTGTGTACGACACAGAGCAGGTAAAATGAATCCTAATCTCGTTCCAAGATTTAACTGGCTGAAACTTATTTTCTGACAACTCCTCACAGCATGGGCACATCAGAGCTATCCTATAATAACTGGTTAAAGGGTTAGTCCTAGCCTTCAAAACCATGAAGACCCTATGCTCCTTCACATCACACTTGCAGTAAACCAGGGATGCACCAGCCCACAGAAGCCAATCTTTACCACAGGACCAATCTTTACCAGGTTCTCACTGTCAGCCAGGTCACCTCCCTCCTGTGCAAAGACAGAGTAGGGCTGTGTGAGGAGACAGGGGGAGAACCAGAAATGCTCACTGCTGCATTTATCAGGGTCCAGTACCTGGAAACACCCCAGCCTGTGGTTGTCCAGGGGTCATGGCTGATGTTGTGGCTCAGAGGTGGGCACAGCACCCACAGATAAATGATTCAGCCTTTCCCTGTGTGGGATATGGGATTTCTGTCTTGTCATACAAACTCCTTGCCTGATTCTTTAGATAAAAGCAGTTTCCTTGGACTCTTTGTATTTACATACAGCTGACTGTGTGAACAGCATCTTTATTCCAACGTGTAATATGCAGTCCAGCAGGTCCATCATTTTTACCATCTTAAATACTTTGTGATAAAACCAAGATTTAGGTCCAGGTAACAGGTATGTGTTACCATGTTTGGTTCTGTTTGCCAGCTTGGTGAGTTCACTTTTTGTTTCAGAGTTCAAAGCACTTGAATTCTTTGCAAGTGCTAGCATGTGAATGGGCAGAAGTGGGGCAGATGGAGGAGCTGTGTGAGTGATAGACATGGGTTTTGCTGCAGCAAGGCAGCTGTAACCCAGCGAATAGCTGGCACTCCAGCAAGCATGGGCTCATAAAAGTAGCACGTGAAAACAGAATGTAATTTGTGTGATGCAAAATGCATGCAAATAGCCACATTTTGCAAGTTAGAATGTATTGGATGGTTTGGAGAGAAGCAATGAACCTGCAGTCACGCAGAGTGAGGCTGAACAAACCCTTGTGCTGAGGAATTCAGGAAGTCAGTGCTGCCCCACCTCAAATAAAGTATCCTCTAGGTGACTCGAGGCATTGAGATTTGCTTTCCTTGAGGCATCTAGTATTTGCTGTACTTCAGCCTAATTGCTTTAATCTCTGGATACATCAATCTGCTCCTTTAAGAAGCACAGAGAACAGGAATATCGCTTTGTTTTGAAGTGCGAGGAGGATTTTGGTTTACTACATGGCAGAACATGAAAAGAGAGGGATTCCCACACTGCCACGAGAGGTCACTGCGTGCCTCAAGAAATAAACAAGGTGATGATACATCAGTTGTGTGGCTCAGGAAGGAGCCAGGCCGCAGGACAGCGATCGATGTTCCTTCAGGATTGCTCTGATAGAGGCAAAGGAGTTGGGTTTGTGCACCAAGGGGCATAGGGGGCTTTGGCATCCACAGTGCTGGTTCGAGTTTAGCTCTGTGTGGGAGTAACCAAAAATGATAATTTAATTAATGTTTGGTGATGTGAACTGCGTTGGTGGCTCCAGCCAAGCCTGTAGGAACATATGGCTTCAATTAGCCAGCCTGGTGTTTTCAGCAAGCAAGCAAAGCAGGGAATCGCTGTGGAGGATGTGCTGTGTGTTAGAGGAGGCTTCCCTGGAGCAGGGCTGAGGGTTGCTCCTCTTCTGTCACTCTTTGACTAGGGAGGAGTGCAGTTCACGGGGCTGGCACCTCTCCTGTGCTCCTGGACAGCACAGCATTAGGAAAAGAAAAGTGGCCTTTAGAATAACCATAGAACCCCAGACTGGTTTGGGTTGAAGGGACCTTAAAGGTCCTCCAGCTCCAACCCCTGCCATGGGCAGGGACCCCTTCCACTGGAGCAGCTTGCTCCAAGCCCCTGTGCCCAGCCTGGCCTTGAACAGTGCCAGGGATGGGGCAGCCACAGCTTCTCTGGGCCCTCTGTGCCAGCGCCTCAGCACCCTCACAGGGAAGAGCTCCTGCCTCAGAGCTCAGCTCAGTCTCCCCTAGGGCAAGTTAAAGCCATTCCCATTGTCCTGTCCCTACATCCCTTGTCCCAAGCCCCTCTCCAGGTTTCTGGCACCCCCTTTAGGCACTGGAGCTGCTCTAAGGTCTCTCCTTCAGGAGCCTTCTCTTCTTCAGGCTGATCCAGCCTGACTCCAGAGCAGAGCTGCTCCAGCCCTCACAGCATCTCTGTGGCCTTCTCTGGGCTCACTTCAGAGTCCCTGTTCAGAGCTACTGAAGGGACAAAAGATGCAGAGACTTAGGGCTGCTCAGAGGAGCAGTCACATTGCATCACAACCAAATGAAGGCACAGCGAGCTTGCTTTTTCTTCTTCTGTAGCAGATTATGCTGGCGATAAGAAGCCAATGTGAATTTATGTAAGAACAACCTTTGCAACAGCTCAGATGGAAAGTAAGTAATAAACTGCCCTTTCTTACATCATTCACTATCATCATTCTAGCACCTGTAACTACTGAAAGATCGGGGCATGGGGATGGAGGGCAAAGTCCTTCACTGTTAGTGTAATTTTCCCCTGGGTATCTTCCCCAGTGATCCTAGCACACTTGTGAGCCCCAGGTGCAATTACAATTCTGCAGCTGTTTGCAGCAGTTACAGATATTTTTTTGTTTGAATTGTAACAAGAGGGAGAACAAGTCCATTCTGCCACAGTTCTTACACTGTAATGAAATCTGGCTCTGTAAATGCTGTGTTTTCATGGGCCAGCTATGCCCCTGAGAACACCACTGTCGAGTCTGTCACTCCAGAGATTTCCCAGGGTAGAAAGGAATAGTTCAAATTCCAGCTGAAGCCCCCAAAAGTTCACACATAATTTTGCATATTTTAGGCTGAAACTACTGAAAATTCTACATCAATATTTCCAATAATGGGGTATTTCTTTCCTGTAGTCTGCAGAAGACCAGAAGGAGCTTAGCTCTGGATAATGCAACAGTGTTAATTGTCACAGATCCAGCAAATCAACAATACATGCCACGACCTCTCCTCTGTAAAGAAAGCACCAAGAAGTATCTATGTGCAGATATCAAGTGTTTCATAAATACAGTAAGGGTTTAAGTCTCAGGTATGGAAAACTCAGCCTCATGAGATAATGTGGCTAAATCAACATCCTTTACTGCTTTCCCATTTATGAGTAAGAGGTGTAAAGTCCATAAGGCCTCAGGTTACTTTTCCATGTTCCTACCTTATTTAATATGATCTATAGGAGGGTAGGATTGGCTGTGACCTTTCCTAGGAGTCTTATGTTACCTCCTGTGGTGATAGGACTGTTGTCATCTACATAGGTTTTTCTGGGCTGGTTTCAGACTCCAAAGCCATTCAGGTTTTATAGCCTCACAGGTGAAACAGAAACTCCTGTTCTTTGCAATAGTATTTTTCTCTGGAGCTCTGCAGATGTTTCAGTCTTTGTGGATGATTAACTAATGGTAGCAAAGTACTGCTCTAAGCATTCAGCATTTATGATGCACTGCTTGCTGTATGATGAAAAGAACTGAAGCACTAGGTATTTCTGAAAGTTATAAACACCTTCAAGTGACTTTCACCTCCAGAACATCCTCTAGTTTCTCTGCAGCTCGATAGCTTTCCTTCTCTTTCTGCTTGCACTGATAGGTTTTTAGGAAGAGGTTTAACAAACTGTCTTTGCACAAGGATGAAAGCAATGAGCAACTTCTACAAATGAGCAAATAATGTCCCCTCTCTGCTTTAGTTTTCCAACACTTATAAGTGAAATAAAGTAATGCTTATTCTTCTGCTAGCATGTGACATTGCTGTTTACTGTGGTAAAAGGATTTGAAAGGAAAAATTAGATGTAATTATAATAATCTTGTAGCTTGTGTAACGCTTTGCTTGCTATAAAGCAAGGTTACTGCCCCAGGGAATTTGCAGCACAGAGAATCAGCTCCCATTTCAAGAGTAAAGGCAGCTTTTAATGCTGCTTTTAAGGGCATTTGCCTTCCCTGACAAATGACCAGAGAACAAAACCTGACCCACTGACCCACAGCTCTTGTTCTGTTCTGAAGGAAAATCTGTGCTGTGCATTTTCTTGACTGGGGGATGGTTCATTTCCCTTGGGTTATGCTCCCAGCCCACATGAAGAGGGCAGGGATAGCCAGGGGTTCTCCCAGAGTCTATTTGCGGTCATACCCACTGCCCTTCCCGGGGCTGGAACCACAGTGCTAGCAGATCCCAATGGAAAGATGCCTTTATTTCCCCAAGGATTTAAATAAAACTGGGGACAAGTCTTGTCCTTTAGACCCACACGTTAGCGCTTACTCCAAACAATCACACTGAAGTTTTCTGATCTTTTTTTCTTGCTATTATTAGTGCTGACTGAGCCTCAGTTTGATGCAAAACAACCGAGATTTAAATACTTCCTTCAACTTCTATTTAAACCTTCCAAGTCTGCTGCTAAACAGGGCAGAACCTAGGGAATTTCTGAGGAAAGGTGGTCCTGAAATGTAACTTGTATATCCGCTGTTAGGTCAGATTTGTTTCATTAATTCTTTTCCCTTCATACGGGGTGAACCTAGAAATTGCCACAGGATAAGTGGGTAAGTCACAGGATGAACTTACGAAACTGAAAACAGAAGCCACGCTAAACTTTGCCCTCAGTATTGCAACCTGGGAGTCCCACAGCCTGCCTGGGTGTGAAAGCAGGGTTCACAGGGGAACGTGGAACCAGAAGACAGTGGGACTGTGACTGCCAACAATGCACAAAGTCCAGCAAACCTGCCTGAGAGGGTAAAAACCAGGTACAGCAGCTTCTGCTGCAGGAGAGGATCACTGCTTCCTTCCTTTCTCTGTACTGAATCCTGGATTATCTGCTAAATGATTCACACTGCATGCTGTGATGGTTCCTTACTTCCAAAAGTATTTTAATTATAGAAACTGTCAGTTGTAACTTAAAAGTTACAGCATCAGTAAGCCCCGTAATGGATTTTTAACTATTTTCATTTCTTAGATGGTGTTTGTGCCTTCAATGTGATGGATTTAAATATGGAAGAGGAGTTCTGAAAGTGCTGGGAATACGCTGGGAATAAAAGTGTGGGAAGACAAGCCACAAGGGGACTCTGCTGCTGCCTGTGTGCAAGTGATTGGAACAAATCCTGGTGAAAATGGAAAAAAAGGCAACAGGGAAGGAGACTGAGCCACTGACTTGCAAGAAAGATGCCTCAGACTGTAACAAAGGAGAAGACTGTAAAGAGAATGGACTTCTGGTCAGGAACCCTAAATCTGCCCTGCGGCTGGTGGAGGATGGCAGCAGAGTCCATCCCAGGCAAGGGGATACAGGGCAGGCAGCTCAGATCTCCAATGGTTATTCAGGGGGGCAGAGCTCTGCTCCCTGCAATGGTATGGGAGAGGTGGAGGATGCCCAGTGCACTGCCCCAGCAGCCACCACCACCACTACAACCACCACTTCCACCACCTGCGGAGCTGAAGGCCAGCAGCAGCTGATGGAGTTGGAAGACAGAGAGACCTGGAGCAAAAAAATTGACTTTCTACTCTCTGTCATTGGCTATGCAGTGGATCTGGGGAATGTGTGGAGATTTCCTTATATATGCTATCAGAACGGAGGAGGTCAGTGACTAGTTCTGTGTGCTGTTCCTTAATGCTGAATGTCTTGCTTATAAATGGATGGATCAGTGGCTTATTTTAGTATCATACATAACAAACAACAAAGGGAAAATTACTTTGCAAGCATATTGGAAAACCTAAATACTGGAATAGAGTAGCTAGATATTAACATGGAAGAAAACTAGTTAGCAAGATCTAAAGTGTCAGTACAAATAGGAGCCAGTTTGGTACAGAACCATGTTCCAAGAGCACAGATTCAATCCCTGTCCCAAGGAGTATTTTAGAATGAGATAAACCAACATGTCAAAACCAGCTCATGAGGAATGCAAAGCCTTTGACTCACTGATGTGTCAACCAAATTATAGATCTAATGAAGGAGATCCTGGAAGGGACTTTTGTCTCCCTGATGTAACAAAGGCATTTTACTGAAGAAATTATTTCACCTGTAGCCCATCTCTCTCACAGTTGTAATCCATTGTAGCCAGTGCAGTTTTGATGAATCCTATGTATAGTTGTTATAGAAATGTGAGACATTTGGCCTGAATGCTGCTTGTTACTCACTTTACTAAGTAGTTACTCTCATGAGAAATCCCATGGTAATTCAGTGTGGCACAGTGGCTAGGAAAAGGATTTTGCCTGTGGGATAAAAGGAATTCTTGTGTATGGAGTGCTGGTACTGTTGGAAGAGAAGCCCTATGAAGAGTTACAATAACCTGCTTTCTTTTTTGCAGGGGCATTCCTAATTCCTTATACAATTATGGCCATCTTTGGAGGGATTCCTCTCTTCTATATGGAACTAGCACTAGGACAGTACCACAGGAATGGGTGTATTTCAATTTGGAGAAAAATATGTCCTATATTCAAAGGTAAAGAAGGGGAATGGGAAAATACTGGGGACTTCCAGAATAACTGGAAGAGTTTCCTATAAAGGTGCAGTTTCTTAAATAAATATTAAGATCTTCTAAAGCAAAGTAAGGCTTGTTCTACATGAGAACTTGGCTTTACAAAGAAAGCTTTCATAAAGCTTTATGTACATTTGCAGACGTGTGTGCTCTCATATACACATATGGCATTCAACTTTCTAACTGATTAGATAACCATTGGGTCCATGTTCTCTGACCCAAGCCTGGAAATATTCAATAATAAATATGTAATTCATAAAGGGCAACATTCCTGAATCCAAGGAAAAGTTCAAACCAGGAAAGCATACAGACCTACTATTTCTGTTACAAATACATGATTCCCTATCTTCAGCCTGGTCTGTCAATTGCTGTCCTACCATAGAGTCTCTTTGAGTAAATGGACCTGCTCTATATGCTCATTTACTCTTGCTCCCAGGCTTGAAGCTCTGGTCCTGTCTCTTACTTACTGAGAGTGCAAGGTGCCTATTTCTAAATGCCAGGAATTTAGAAACAGATGGGGAAAAAACCTATATAAGCATGTTCTGGCTTGCTTAAGGATGCTTTTTTGGAATCAGAGCCTGAATGTTCCTGAAGCCACAAGAAATTCCAGTGTTGTGAATACGTGAGAGGGTAGTGTACCTCCTGAGAGCTGCCTTAGACAGTTACTAATTGTAGTTGATGTGATAACAGATTCCTTCCCTTTGTTTTTTGCCTAAAACTTACACTTATTTCCTGCTTTACTAGGAATTGGCTTTGCCATCTGTATAATAGATCTTTATGTAGCCTCCTATTACAACACCATTATGGCTTGGGCCTTTTACTACCTCATCTCTTCCTTCACGACGGAGCTGCCATGGACTAGCTGCACAAATGCCTGGAACACAGGCAACTGCACAAACTACTTCAGCAAGGACAATGTCAGCTGGTCCCCACACTCCATCTCTCCTGCAGAAGAATTTTATACGTAAGTGCATGTAAGTGAGGATGGTGATATCACACAGACTGATAGAATATGTAGCAAGCTTTGCTATGGAGGGGGAGAAGGGCTTCTTATTAATGGGTACCCTCTTCTGAAGTATTCAGATCACTGAATACTTACCTGTAGGTGTGTGTAAGCTTAGGGTGTATGGGAGGGTACTCTGTGTTTTAGAGAAAGGGTTCCAAACCACTGTCATCACTTATCATTTATCATCACTGTTGCACCATTAATTAGTTAAAAGATAAAAAGACATGGCTGAAGGCTACTTTGCAAGGCCTTGGGACTACCTGTAATGCTCAGGCAACAGTACAGGACTTGACATCAGCTTCTGGTAAAAAATGCCCATACTTGTGGTTTTCTTTCCTCTTTCAGACGCCAAGTTCTACAGGTGCACAGGTCTGATGGGCTGGATGACCTGGGAGGCATTAGCTGGCAACTGACCCTCTGTTTATTGCTAATCTTCACCATTGTATACTTCAGCATCTGGAAAGGGGTCAAAACATCTGGCAAGGTGAATGTGAAAGCAAGATGAATCAATGTGGTACAGTATAGTCTAGCAGCAGTTCTAAATGAGCCAAGTAACTTGACAGAATGATCTCAGATTGTCTTCATGACAGGGATTATAGGCTTACGGATTTGGAAAGCACTTAGTGACTGCTACTGTTATTCTAGTAATATGTAACAACAGTAAATTACACCACTGTTCTCTGGACCAGAACAACTCTGTTGGGGGAAAGCATGGGTATAGATGTGCAAGCTGCCTGTTCACAGACCCTCTGAGTAGCTCACATGAGGATGTTATAAATGCTAAGAGCCATAATAACTCATTATCACTGTTAACTTTCTACCCCTGGCAAACACTGTGTTCCTGTTTTTCCTCACAGGTGGTGTGGGTAACTGCCACATTCCCTTACATCATACTCTTTATCCTGCTTGTGAGAGGTGCAACATTGCCCGGGGCTTGGAGAGGTGTCCTCTACTACTTGAAACCTGACTGGCAGAAACTCCTGGCCACTGAGGTAAAAAACCATTACAAAAGGGTAGAGATTTGCTGTTTGCCATCAGCGTGTATACACTTCAATGTCTCTTTTCAGCACAGAGCGTGATTAAACAGATGTCTGGTGTGGATTTACAAGCCTGGCTTCGTGCTCTTGTTTAAAGTCATGCTATTCTTTCTATAATCATAAAGATGTTTTAAAGATTAGCATCCACCATCAATTCAGCTTGAACTAAGAGCAGAGCTCCCAGACAGGGGTTGAACACAGTTAGTGATGTGGTTAGATGGAAAACAAGCCACCAAACAATTTTTCACCAGGAAAACGGTGACACTGAACAAGAAGCTGTGATTGCTGCTACACTGCAACAAATCCCTTTATCTGTGACAGCCACAGTGAGCAAAGTAGGTCTCTTAAGCCCTAACAACAGTTCTGGCTGTGATGGGATCATTACACAGTTGGGCAGGCTTCTCCATAGCCCAAGTGTTCACAGTTGCCTGTATTATTTATACAGTAAACAGTTCTGGTTACCAGAGTGGTAACTTCCAACCTCCAAGACAAGATCTGGCAGATAAACCCACCAACTAAAATATGACCAGAATGCATTTAAGTGCATGTAGAGGAGGAATAAACCAGTTAGGCCTGCACAGCCCACCAAGATTCAAAAAGAAAGGAATGAGAACAAGCCTGTGGTAACCAACAAACCCCAGGCATTCCAATATCTGAGTCAGCTTTGAACTCTGTGGATGACAAGTGGTCCATCAGGCTCTAGGCTACACTTACTTCATTGCCTATGAAAGTTTCTAGTGAGGAGGGCGATGGAAAAAGCCCAAAGCAATAAATACTACAAATATAAAGATTAAAAATTCTAATGTTTGCAAGTCTGCTGCTGCCCAGCTGATAGGGAGAGTTGTGAATGAAAAGGAAATGAAAAGACACCAGTCTCTGATAAAGCAGCATCTCCAATAAGGGACCACATCTTCAGAAAAAGCAATAAAGGGCATTGATATTGTATTGGCTGTATCTGAAGTGAGGACAGCAGATCACAATCTGTGTGCTGGACGGTGACAGAGCTGTCTGTGGGTGATACAGGATGGCCTCATACGATGGAAGGGAATATTAGAAATGAGATGTAATGAACTCCATGGTTCAATCAAAAGAGGATAAATGAATGAGAACTTTCACCTTTGGAAAGAGGACTGACACTGTACTTTAGGAACAGTACTCATTAAGGCTGTGGCCGCTTTTCAAGTACAACAGGCATTCAGAACAAGATCATCACACTTGCATCTGTCATGGCTACAGCAAAGCTGCACTGAGGACTAGAACTGCACCCACACTGTCAAATGCATTTCCATAGATCTAGGAAAAGTCTGGGCAGTGATGATCTACTGTCAGCCTGGAGGACACACAGAGAGCACAAAGTCTGGCGCAAGATGGGACATGCCTA
The DNA here is from genome assembly GCA_002631895.1 of Agapornis roseicollis. Classification (NCBI taxonomy): domain Eukaryota; kingdom Metazoa; phylum Chordata; class Aves; order Psittaciformes; family Psittacidae; genus Agapornis; species Agapornis roseicollis. Next base: position 166,790 of record NDXB01006426.1, on the reverse strand, counting down.
CTGCAAACTCTTGGATAGGGAGGTCTCGTGTTAAACTGGTTGCAGGCAAATCACTGTGAATTCATCTCATGCTGTCAGGAGTGAAACTACCAGTGAGTACTCGAGACAGTGTAGAGACACGATAAGCACTGACTAGGCACTAAAACTACAGTGGATATTTACAGCTCTCACAGATCTATGATAAATATTCGTATTCCAACATGCTCTCTTAACAAAATGTGTGTTACATCAGGAGTAGGAATACAGGCAGACTCGTGAGACACAGTTTTGTGGGGCTGAGTGATATTCTGAATCTGCCAAACTCATTCACTCAGGTTTATGTGATTTTTTCCTTGTTCTTCACTATCTTTCAGGTTTGGGTGGATGCAGCAGCTCAGATTTTTTTCTCCCTTGGTCCAGGTTTTGGAGTCCTATTGGCTTACGCCAGCTACAACAAATTCCATAACAACTGCTACCAGTGAGTTCTACCTGATTCTACAAGTCAAATTGAATTTAAAAGATGTAATTGTGGCTATTTAAGAAAAAGCAACCCGGTGCTGGTGAAAGGCACCATTTATGACTTGTATCAAATCAAATGGGATAACTTGGATAAGATAGAATCTTCAATTCTTTAATATTCCCATAGTAAATCCTATTTTTCTAACACACCAGTGTCCATCCAGCATTCAATCCAGTGTCAGGCTGATGTTACAGCAACTGTTTGGAGTTTGGGGTTGGGGTTTATGTTTCTTTCTTTCATATCTACTGCTTGATTTTTCCCCTGTATTCCTCTAGTTTTTCTAGGGCTCCATCCAGAACATTAACTCACCCCATCTGTAGTAAACCACTCTTTCTAGCAGGTGCCGATTCTCTGACATGAGTTAGGTCTTCTGTTGCAGAGATGCTCTGGTTACCAGCACCGTGAACTGTGTGACTAGTTTTGTGTCTGGGTTTGTCATTTTCACCGTGCTGGGATACATGGCTGAGATGAGGAATGAAGATGTATCAGAGGTTGCCAAAGATACCGGTAGGTTACATTGATATACACATCTCTCAAAGTGCTTCTAAGATAGAATATAATCTAGGTTGAGAATAGCCTCCTCACAGCAGTAGTGTGCTAACACTTATCCCTGTTCTGATATCAGGACCCAGCCTCCTCTTCATCACGTACGCTGAGGCCATTGCAAACATGCCTGCTTCCACCTTCTTTGCCATCATCTTCTTCCTGATGTTGCTCACGCTGGGATTAGACAGCACGGTGAGTACACAGCAGTGCAAGGCAGTGAACCTCTTGGGTAGCTGGTGCATGGCATCACCCCTGCCAGCATCACAAGAAACCGAGTTACAAATACTGCACCACCACTAAAGGGTTTAAGGCAGGATTGGCATCTCCACGTGTCTTCTGTAAGACAGCAGCCATTCCCTAAATAGGCTGAAATAAAATGAAATGACTTATCAGTGTCATACTGTGGAAATCAGTAACTCCTTCCAGCAAGGCTGAACTCAGCCGATTTCAATCTTGATTCTCCTGAGCCACCTATGGCTTACTGGCACGCTATTCCTTGTACTACAGTACTTCCTCTGGATGGTAGGCATATCCTACAGGAAGACTAAATCCCCACCTTGAAGAGTTTAAAAGTTCTGAAGCCTGCCTAAACAGCAGTCACACAACTCCACAGGCAGAATGAAGCACCACTGTTCCAATGCTTTAAAGCACATTGAAACATACTTCAAGGCAGGTAACACTGCCCTCTATTTTCCAGTGACTTTTCCATGCTTTTCAGTTTGCAGGACTAGAGGGAGTGATTACTGGAGTCCTGGATGAATTCCCGCATGTCTGGAGCAAGCGCAGGGAACTGTTTGTCCTTGGTCTGATCATCCTTTGCTTCCTGGGGTCATTAGCAACCCTGACGTTTGTAAGTATTTCACCCCCTCCTCAGTGTTCCTCACTGGCAGGTTCCTGCTACTGACACCTTTGACGAGAGTTTCAAGGAATCCGATTAGATCTCCAGCCTGTTTTCTTTATGCATTAGAACTCTGTATGTGGAGAGACATGTGAACAGTAAATCTCACCAGGAAATGTGTTGCAAAGTGATCCTTTTGCAATTCGGCACAACTCTGATGTGCTCCACATCAGAACTGACGCAGCTGCTGCTCCAGCTGCTCCAGGAACAGGCAACCTTCCACATTCTCTACGTGGCTTACTGCTTGTTCTCCAAAGCCCCATGGTTAAAAATAATATTGTTATTTCAATTTTTGCAAGGTTTAAAGTAATGTTTTCTATAGTTCTTTTTAATTGAACATACATCTGCTAGAAAATGCTGTGATTGAATGCTGCTGTTCTCCAAAAATTTCTAGCGATGGATTTCCTGCATCTTCCTCACAAAATCAGGCCAGAAATCAGGATCAGTCACACCAAATAGTCCCTATGGAGCTATTTTCACAAGAACACAATTCTGAGTAACAAGTTTACTGATCATAAGGAAGAAGTAAAAATACTTGGGGTTTGTGTCCCATTTCACTCCATTTGCTCTTTTATGTGCAGCTTCCTTCTCATTTAAGGCATTTGCTGCAAATAGACTTAGCTCTTCTCCAAGACACAATGCTCTTTCATGATTCTAGATCCCAAAGAAAGCAAAGGAACACCATATTGATTTCCTGTTTGGTAACTGTGATTCACGTTGGTGAAAGACGATGCCATCAGAGAGGGCATGCAAAAAGCCCTCCCATCAACCCCCATCAAATCCCTATTGCTCCTTAGAATCCAGCTAGAACTGCCAGTGGGTTCAGCTTTAGCTTGTCTGCATGGCAGCCCCACTGGTTCATAGGGAGGGAGCAGACCAGCAGCACGCTCAGAGATGCCACTGCCAGGAACAGCCATGCAGTGACAGAACTGAGTGACCCATCTGGGAATGCCGTGCATCCAGATGAAAGCAATAACATACAGCAGTATGAGCAGATTCCCATCACTGGATCTTTGGTTCACTGATGCTGTGGTCTCCTTTCCAGGGAGGTGCATATGTGGTAAAGCTGTTTGAGGAATACGCCACGGGTCCGGCTGTCCTAACCGTCGTGTTTCTGGAAGCGGTTGCTGTGTCCTGGTTCTATGGTATGCCTATTGCCATGCTGACACACAGTGCTAACCCAGCCTGCTGAGCTGCTGCAGCCTGGTATTTCCTCTGGTCAGCAGACAAGATCACCGGTGTCTCCAGAAAAAGTTTACAAACTCACAGATTACTAAATCCATGAGAATTAACTGTTCTCTGACGTGAGTGCGCAGATGCCTAAAAGCAACAAGAGCAGTAATGCAGAATTAAGGACTTAACATAGTTAAGACTTACAGAGACAAAACAGTCTTCCATGATGGATTCTAGATTTACTCATGTACACAAAATGCTGTGCATCTACTTGGAAAAGGCTTACATCTGTTGTTACCACTCTCCTCCCACTTGTTTCCACAGGCATCACCCAGTTTTGCAACGATGTGAAAGAAATGCTAGGCTCTGCTCCAGGCTGGTACTGGCGAGTTTGCTGGGTAGCAATTAGTCCCATCTTCCTTCTGGTGAGTTTTCATTACAGCTTTTTCTTTCCAGCACCAGAAAATTACCACTGAGCAATGCTGCTCCTTCGACTTCTAAAGCTTTATTACAGAATCTTCTGGTGAAGGTCTTTAGTAACACTTTTTGTTAAATCAAAAAGGCTCAAAGAGTGAAAAATCCAGTACAAGGTCTTGTCACTAAATCACTATTTTAAGGATTTTTGTTAGGAAGACTGGGTTCTCCACCCCTCTGCTGAATAAAGTTACCCTGGTTTGTTGCTTTATGTTTACCTCAGCAAAATGAGGCAAAAATCCATGATGATCAAATACACTGCCCGGGGAAGGAAAGCCAAGATAAGTAAATATAACTGCCTCAGCACCTGCTGACTGACAACACTGGAATATTCCACTTAGAATTTACAGCAGTTAATTACAACCTTTATAAATCTGTAATTCAGAGGTGGAAGCACTGTCCCAGTGTTTGACTTGGCAGGATTATTGATAACATTTCAACATAAAGTGTTCATTTCCTGATGCAAAATTAGTTCATGCTCTCTTTTATTGACACTCGCTTTAGTGGGAGCAGAGCAGGTCAAGTTGGAGTTTATAAAGCACAGGTGTAAGACCTACAGAGTGAATTCCAAACACTTGTAGTGATCAATGCATCATTAAGAGATTATCATCTTATTACCCCTAGAAAAAGGGAAGAAAGGGCTATAAATTAGGGTGACACCCCAAAGAATTTTTTACATTACTTTCCTCTTTGTGACCCTAAGGCAGTAAAATAAACAGGGAGGAACATGGCTCTGGTGATGGGGTTACCAGGCAGAGCCATCTGGATTCTCCGTGGAAACTAAACTAAACTAAGGGAAGCCCAGAAGGCAGCACATTATTTCTGTATGGAAATGTTGCTGTTAATCCTGATACTCTGATGATAGAATCGGCTGTCCTTCCAATGCCAGTCACAACTATTATTCCTGTGATACTCAACTAAACGTATTTGTTGTTTCACTAGACAGTTTTCATTCATGAAGGCTACACACTGGAAAGTGATCCGACAGCATCAATCGAGCTGATGGCAGAATGCTGTATCCAAACTAGTATTAACATTTGTAAAAGCTACTGAAGAACTAAAATGCTCTGGAAAACTATGACAGAAAAGACAAACTGTGTAGAAATAAGTAACAGTGAAAAAAGACCTAGAATCTGTATAGCTTATCACAGAGAAAACTGACAGCCAATGTCATTAGCCCAGGAAAGTACTCTTAACAGTATTTGAAATAGTATTCAAAGGGGCTAGAACCCAATAAAGAACAGCATAAAGCACCACAACAGGGGCTGTGAGTTAAATTCAGACTAAACAGAATTGACACTGATCATAATTAAATGTAGGACAAGTGGCCATGGGAAACTCTACATGTCCCATTTCTGGTGGCTTAAAATTAAGATGAGACCTTTCTGGAAGGGATCCTTTGCTGGAATCAAGTTATAGGGCTCGATAGATGGGTGACTGGATGAAATTCTGTGCACTGGTATCAATCAATCTGATTCTGTCCATCTAGCATCTTTTTTTTTCCCTTTAAATGTACAAGTGTGGTCCTGAATTGTGTCTCTCATGCTTCTCATGCTTCTCATGCAACAAACACATCCATGTGTATTTATGGAATCAGCAACTCATGTGAGCCTTTTTACCTGGCTCTTTCGGTGCCTGGCTGGGCTATACCCTGAAGCACTTGAGCTCCTTTAAAAGTCCTGAAGGAAAGTCTGGATATCCAGAAGTGGTTTGAGGGATTCTTTAGGTTTGGGTTTCTGGTTGGTTGATTGGGTTTTTTTAATTCCATACTAATGTCATTTAGGATTTTTTTTCAGTGACAACCTTTTAACCCCACTCATGGTTTTTAGTTCAGTGCTATGCTGGGATATGGAATTGCTAAAGTGTCTGCCATCAAAATATCGGATGAAACAATCACACCTTCCTCTTTTTCCTTTCCCAGTTTGTCACTTGCAGCTTCCTGTCCAACCCTCCTGAGCTACGGCTTTTTGATTACAACTATCCCTACTGGACCACAGTAGTGGGTTATTGCATAGGAACCTCTTCTGTCATCTTCATTCCAATCTACATGGTCTATCGGTTGGTCATCACACCAGGAACATTTAAGGAGGTAACCATGCTGCTCTGCCCTAAGTCTGTGACAGCATTTTGGGGATTCCCGTTTATGTCATTACCAGTTCAGAAGGAGTATGTTCAGTTGGCTCAGGGTATCCAAGTGAACCTCAAAGTCCTAAAGCATTAATACAACATCTGTCCAACACTGGTTCAAATTATATGTCACAAACAATTAAAAATAATACTATGTTACTTCTGTAGCACCTTGTATCTTCATAGTGCTGCGATGAAAGAAGCCTGAAACATCCTTGTGTTGTAGTTCATGAGGTGTAACTCAAACTAAACTCATATATTATTATACATCTCTTTCCAAATGGCGGTGATGTTACGCATTACCTCTAAAATCAATTGATTTCTAATACTGATTTCTCTCCAACAGCGTATTCTGAAAAGCATTACTCCAGAAACAGCTACCGAAATTCCTTTTGGAGACATCCGCATGAATGCAGTATAAGCTAACCTGGGGGGAGCACAAAATTTGACTTTCCCCATCCTCTTCCCCCCACCCCAAAGAATTTAGTTTCCAGATAAGACAAGAAATGGAGGAGTTTTCCATGGAGATGGCATCACTGACAACAGACATCTGGAAACACAGTGCCTCCAGCACATATATCTAAGCAATTCAATGAAATCTCCAGTGCACTTCTAACCAGCCTGAACTGACAGAGAGCCAACGCATACTGGGAACACACAGCTGTCTGTGTGCATGAGAATACCACTCCTCCATGCTCTGGGGCTGTCAGAAAGTGTGCATGGCTGAGTAAGCCACTAAAGGACAAGTATCAGCGGGTAGGATTAGGTGTAGAATCCCAAGTCTGTGGCAGTGCTCCTGTATCTTCCTCAATGTGATCGTTTGTACTGGGCAATGTTGTATTCGCTTTTAAGGGTCTAATTGCTTAAACTACATTGAAAACTACACAGATATTTCTGATAGCCATAAATGTATGACTCAAGTAACACAGGGTTTTATAAACTAGCCAAAAAAAGTAGTATACCCATAGGTTTGTAGTGGAGTAGAGAGAGGAAGAGGAAATTAAGGATTCTGAGCAGCACCATATATAGCTCTACATACGTTAGCACACACGGTTGGTGGCATTATTCTCCTTTTCATTACCAGTGTCTGGTATTCCTTGTGTAGTACTACAAAAGCATTCTTCGTAATGTGATAGGCTTCACTTTCCTTTAGACCCAATCAAGCCACAAAACCTTATCATGGGTTACTTCACCCAACTCACCCAAAGAAACTACAGATCAACTACGGTGAATATTTTTGAGTTCTGATGCCAAAAAGTGTAATCTTCAAGATGTGCCTCCCTGCTTTGCTTCAGTTTGTGTTTTGTTCTGCATTTTTAGTCTGTTTTTAATTGAATTTCACACCTACAATTTGCTGGAGCCTGTGGCTCTTTCTATTCCTTCCTCATACAGAACTCAAGTTTAGAATACTCCTGTTGACTAGCTGACTATGTACATTTAACAAACTACACAAACCTACTTTAAAGATTTATTAGCTCATATTCTAATGCCAGCACATTTGGGTTTCACCCTCAAGAAGGAGGGGAATTTCTTTTTAACAAGAAGCCGGGTAGAGTTCAGCAGGACTGATTCTCATCAGAACTGTTTCTATTATATTTTGAGGCAGGAATACACAAATTAACTTCCATGCACATACAAAACTCTCTGTATCGGATGCACACACTCCAGATGTAACTGTCCTTCAGGTTGACTACAACTGCTAAGTCAATTGGAGGACAATACTTCTGCTGCAGGTACATGAGGGTTTAGGTAAACCCAAGTAAGCATCATTTATCTAAAAACTTTCATTCTATTTTCACTCTACCACTGAGATACAACAAGTAAAATAAAATAGAGGATAAAAGTCTCTTTTGTATCTCATGGCCTACTTAGGTAAGAACTAAGGTTATATATACATTCATAGCTGCAGGTATTAAGAAACTTGTTGAAGAGTTACATAGGTACAAAGAACCCACCACGTTAGAAGAAAGCAGTGATGCAGTCTTTGTCTTCTGAAGCATTTTCATCTCTTCCACCAAGGTTTGTCTCCTCAGGTGTGCAGACACCTCCCGGAGGAAGCTCTTATGCTTCAGCTGCTGACTTGAGTTCACTTAACTTTAGGTCTCGAGCCCACCTTCCAATGAGGGAATAAATAACTTCAAGGGACAAGGACTGCTCTTTTGCAGCTATGAACAAAAGGCACCTGACCTATTTTTAGGAAGAGAGCATGTTCTTTCACTGCCAACAGAAAAACAATAGATGTGTCTTACTGTACAGTTACAGGAAATAGTTTTGTAGCTTATCCCTCAACAAAGCCACTTCCAACACTGACTTCATTTTAAGGAAAACAGGAACGGTTGGGGAATTATTTTAATATTAGAATGCCATTTAGTTATTGTTACCAATCAGGAAAATTACTGGGTTTTTTTCTTTGTTTGTTTGTTTCTAAATAGTTTTTCTGTTATAATTTAAAAAAAACCCATGTAACAGATGTAAATATACGATATCTGAGGTACATGCTGAGGTATGTATCCAGCATCTAAGCGTGGGAAGTAAAGGAGAAACCCCTACCCAGCTCCTTCACTCTTCAGACTGGTGGTGAGCTACTGATAAGTGAGTTTTCTCCTAAATGGGTGTTTAAATAGGTGAATCTTACACATGGAATGTGTTTTGCCAGATTTGATGCTGTTTTATGCTAGGCTTCTTTAACGAAACGCCCCACACTTCCCCAAGCCAGCTCCAAACTTCAACTCCCAATGTTTGGTCATTTTTGTATACCCACGCTCACATGTCTCTTCAAACAGGCATTCTGCAGCCTTCTATTAGGAAGGGTGAAGGTGGGGACAGAAACAGTTGAGTTAAACAGGAGCATTATCTGTTTTGAAGCCAGTTTCTCTTTCAACCCTTGCAAACAAACTCAAACTGGGAACATTTTTTTCTAGTGGAGTAATTTGTGAAGTGACAATTGCAGAAATCCCTATTTCATGTGTAACACTACAGATGTTATTCCTTTATAACAGCATTTGACATGGCAAAAGATGCATCTTTCGTTTGTACTCTAAGACAGTAATACCCAACAGACATTGTCTCTCTAGGTGGTTTTAGCATCCCCTAAGAAATACCACTGTTTTCTAGTGGACTAAAAGTCAGCCAAGAAGCCCTGACGCTAATACAGCCCTGCAACAGTCAGTGTGAAACAGGGCAAGGTCTCTCAGTTGACAAATTAGACTATAGCACTCTGAGTACAGATGTATTGAGAGAGGGTGAAAGAGTTTTATATCATCTGGAGATATAAAGAGCAATTCAGACATGCAAAGTCACAGGAGAAATATTTTTCGGGACAGTCCAGAAGATCACTGGTTATGTTAGATCTTTGCTCTCTTTTCACTAGAACAATCCAGTCTGAGGTGTTTATGGGAATGGAGCAAGGAAGGCCTCCAGAAGTGGATTAAAATGCTTATCTTTTCCTGAATAATACAAAGATAAAATGCATCCATGTTTTCATTCTATAAAAGCTAAACTCGCGAGGCAGGTTAGCCCCCTTTATTTTTGTTACATGGCACACTGCTGTGAAGTTTTCTATATCTTCTGCTGATAAGTTTGTCAGTATCTGCTTAGCTCAGTGGCTGATATATTGAGAAACAGGTATCATTTATTTTCACAATTGATTTTACCTTCCTTTTACATACTCAGCTAAACACATTTAGAGGAACCAGTATTTATCAGGTAGCTATACACTGGTTTTGTACAAAAACTAGTTGGCAGGTTGATACCAAGTGGGCTGCACCTAGAAGTGTTTTGAGGCAAACCACCCAAGTCCTTCTCTTCAGTTCCCCTTCACTTACTTATCACATGAGAACATCCTACCCCTTATTCTGAGCAGTGAGAAGGAAGTTATGAAACCAATAAATTAGGACCATATTTGCCTTTTAAGAGTATTAAACTGGAGTTTTAGTTGTACAGAACTAAGTATTCCCTCCAACTTGTACATGATGCACCTGTATTAATTTATGCGGCTGTTTAGTTACAAGTGTTGCAAGCTGACTGTAAGTCATCAGTATGTGCCTTGTACTGTAAACTGTTATTGTAATAAATTTAATATTCATAATCCATCTGTAGACTTCTCTTGTGCCTCTCTTGTGGGAAAAAAGAACAAAGATACAACTCAATTCCAAGCAGCAGCAGAATATCCAGTCCAGTTTGCTACCCCAACAAGGTCTCTTTGCCAAAAGCAGAGGATTTCCTTCAGTTCTTCCACTCCAACAGAAGAAACAAAAGCAAATTACATTTGTTTTGACAGAACATCAAAACTGAACTGATCCACACTCGGAGTAAGTGCTTAGCTACTTGATGAGTTTATATATAAAACTCATTTCAAGGCTCTGTGAACCGGCAGGCTTGGCATTTAACTTCACTCACATTTTGTCTCATTGCTAAGGCTGAACAAGACATTACAGAAACACCAATCTTAAAACCTTTGTTTAATATCAGTTCACTTTTCTGTAGCATAAAATTAATAAAGTAAAAGAAACTCCTGTCAGAAGTGTTAAAAATGTATTCTAAAGCCTACAAGCACTGTCAGAGATCCCACTTACCAAGCTAGAGGTTGGAGATAACTTTATCCTTCATTACGAACCTTTGAACAGGCTGACAAATCTAAAATAATACTTCCAGTAGAAACAAGCTGATACAACTGTAATACATAAACTCATATACAAGACTCATATACCTTATTTCACACACAAAGATGCAGTAAAATAACACAGGCATTAAGAAAACCCACACATTAGATCCAGTATGTATCTTACACTTTATTTAAGTGTTTCTGTACATCAGGTCCCCAAGACCAAAGCCCACACATAAATACAAAATTCATGTATCAATATGCATCTAGCTTACAAAACACCATACTACATACAGAAATTTCCTAGGTTATTATTCAGGCTGGTTTTCTTGCCTTTTTCTTTACTTTTACAAGTCTGTTGCATCAGTTGGCAACAATGCCTCCTGCCAAGGGCTGAGAACACCCTTCTCTCAGCAGCGCTCACTGCTTCAGCTGGAAGCTGCCAAGTTCTTTAACACTCTTAGGTCTGTCCCAGAATCTTCAAGTGCCCAGAACCTTATGGGTTGGGTGCTGAAGGCCATGGTGGATGCAGTCAGCACAGTTTAATATTTCAACTGTATAAAGACACTAGGGCTCTTTTTCAAGTGATCCATGAACCCATTTCAAGAGTTGTTCCTCTATTACAGCACACACAGTTTCTTAGATGAAAGCCAGGAATAAATAACTAGGACACACTTTTACCTCTGTACAGGAGTCAGTGCAGCAGTGACTTTTCCTTCTGGTTGACAGACCAAGTGTTTTTGTCCACCACAGGGATGTTAATCTTCTTCCTTCTCAATGTAGGATTTGGCACTGACACGTGCCATCTGCCTTGCCAAGTACCGGTCCCTCGCTGACATGACTGTCTCCTCATTGCTCCGCTTGGCAAATTTGCTCATGCTCTCAGCTGGTTTCTGTGCTTGTTCTTTCTCCTCTTTATCCCCTTCTTCTCTAGCTTTACGTTTCGGCTCAGATGACATTTCAGAGCCGGATCTTCCCTTCTCATCCACCTCCCTCTCTCTTCCCTTTCTCTCTTTTTCCTGATCAGTCTCTCCATCTTTTTCTAAAGGTGTAGAACCACTTCCCCTCCTCTCCCTGTACTTTTTTTCATCATTACCATATTTCTCTCTCCTGTCCTTCACATGATCTTCCTTTTCTCTATATTTCTCTCCTCTCTCCTCTCTGTCATTATATCGATCTTTACCATTTCTTATTCTTTCTTTTTCTCGTTCCTTTTCTGAGCCCTTCTCATCTCTCTCCTTTCCTTTCCTCCATTCTCTGCTGTGTCCCTCCCTCTCTCTTCTTTCCTTCCCTCTTTGTTTATCATCCTGCTCTTCCCTCCTCCTGTAGCTATCTTTATTAGCATGATCCCCATATTTATGTCGCTCTTCTTTATCCCTTTGGTAATCCTTTTCATAGGTCCTACTTCTCTCATGATCTTTTTCCCTGTATTGTTCATCATTTCCCCTTCTACTTGGTCTGCTCTCTCCTCTCCTTGCAAGATGATTCGTTTGGGCTTTTGAGGGTGGCTCTTCCTCCACACTGGATGCACTCGGTGACCTGGAATGTCTCTGGCTCTTGTGATGTTTAACCTCCTCTTCACTGCTCACAGAGCTCTCCCTCTTTTTCTTTTTCAAATTCACTTTATTATTTTTATGTCTCTTGCCATCATCACTACTATCAGTTTCTAAGTCAGTATCAGCATCTGGATTATTCTCTCTCTTAACAGAGGGCTTCGGTCTTTGTTTTTCATATGGACCTTTGTTCCTTTGGTTGGATTCATCGTAACAACTGTCAGGTTTTTCTTCCTTTATCCTACATTTTTTATGTTAAAAAAGAAAAAAAAAAACCAACATTACACAGCCTGAAATCTCAGCCTCTTCCACAAACTGACTTCTGGTCAGAACTTAAGCAAAAGATGCTGCTGAAGTCTAGGAAAGCAAATCTATCTGTGGCTCAGGTTCCAGGAATCCAGCACAAAGGATTTCTGCTATGCATCTGTATCTGGTTCATTGGTGAATGCGAGCTGATTAGTTTATCTAAAAGAATGTCTATGGTTAAGTACCTGTGGCCTCCATCTAAGCAAAAAGACAGATTTGTATTCATATGTGAGCTTTGTGGCAAGCTACACACTTTTTCCTATGTGCTTATTCTTTTCCACTTCAAATAATTATCCAGCAAAGCAGCAGGCTGTATGCTGTGTTGTTGTATATTCTGTTGACAGAGGTAAGAAGCAGCTTCCATGAGTAGTACATCTTTTATAATCCAGTATTTCTGAAGATCTTGCTCTTGAGGCTAGATAGAAATGACTTTCTTTTCAGAGCTCATACATTCTTAAGCACAAAAAGCCAAACCATGGAGGACCAGTATGGGCAGTAGACAGAAAGGTCGTGCTTTGTCATTCTTTGCTGACTGATAAGGAAGTACACGCTCACTCACACGAGCCATGGGTCTCTTCTCTTTAATCATAAAGCTCCAGTAACAGTCCATGGTAAATTCTTATGAATCAGCACACCATCTAGTTAGACTGAGTATCTGATGTGTGCTGCATTTTCTTTGAGATGGCAAGCATTTAACTTGTGATAGCCAGGTTTAAGGCCTATCATAAGAGAGGTTTAACCTGAATTGTTGCAAATGATCAGTTGCTGCACATAAGAAACACATCCCCTTCACCATTCCACAGGGCAGAATTTCACCATCTCAGCTACGTAAGTAATTCAGCCTTATCTCATTACTTTGCTTTGGAATGTACATCTATTAAGATCTTAAAGCACTCCCACTGGATTTCCTATACATTTGGTTAATCTCCTTTTACCACAGCACCAGCACTCAATCAATTTATTTTTTATGAACCCATAAATGTGGAATTAAGTACAAAGTCAGAGACTCACATTCTTTTCAGGCAATTTATATCACATCATTTCCTGTGATTTACCTCTTGTGCTTGTTTTATCTTTTGTCTCCCTCGTAATTCAAAATATGGAGCCTACTGCATATTGCCAAATATTATGTAAACTGAAGTAAATAAAGCTTGGAATATATAGGCTGGAATAATACCAAGTGGTATTACATGTATGACTGTCCTCTTGATACTTTGTAAATGGCATTCCTATCCTGCCTGGTTCTGTCTTACATTCTAGTACACTTATGATTATTAAACATTTTCCACACAATTAAATTAATCAGCTGTGTAAAGGAATCACTTTACCCTACAATGTTTAGTACTCTCTCATTCTTACAGTGGTCCAGTGAGTCTGGAATCACAAACAGCCAGATGCTGGTTTACATTGGAAAGCCTTTCAGAATGGCATCCTACCTGGCTTCACGGAAGCTGCATTTAGGCATCTCTTCTTCCCCCACTCTCTGGTTTAAAAGATGTCTGTAAAATCCACTGAGATCCTTCTGTTTGGTCACATCCAGGTACGCTGTGAGAAAGAAAGTGAGGTTGGATTTCCCATGCTACAAATACTTATCAGACACAACTCTCAGCTGGTAGACACCACCAAGTCTGCAGTCTCCAGCCTGGAGGTTTTCGAGTCCAGAGTGGAAAAACCTCAGAGCAGCCTTACAGCAGACTAAGCTTTGAGCAAGAGGCTGGAACAGATGAACTGAGAGCCACGCCAGCCTCATTTATCTTGTGACCCTATATCCTATTCTTTACACCTGTTCATGGGACACTACAAAATGTCTGAAGTAAGACAGGTAAGCCTCACTGTACCCCAGGCTTAGAGACTTCCTTCAACAAGTGACTCTTCCTCAAAAATAAAAAGCAGCAACACAAATAACACTGACACAGAGAGGACTTTCCTCCATTCCTTTAGTGACGTACAAAGGAAAATAACAAAGAAGGATCTGATTCAGGATCTGCCACCTGGACCTTTTTGATTTAAATTATCTCAAGCCTCACAGAGAGCCCAGATGACAATGCTGTAAATCATGGCAAGGCCGTACTAACATACTTATCTTAAAGGGCAATTATTTCAGTGTGAATCTCACCCTCAAGAGCTGCTTCTCTTCTCTCTCTTTCCTCCTCCTCAGCCCTTTCTTGCAGCTTCTTCTTATAGGCTGAGGTCACGAAAGCCTCTTTGTGATCAAACTCTCCCCCTTCCATTTCACGCTCTTTCTGTATTTTCCTTTCCATTCTTTTTTCTTGCTCCTTCTTTCTAATTTCAGCTGCTTTGAGGATATTTTGGATGTATCTGGGCTAAAATAGAAGAGAAAAAGGGAATCAAGCTGAGAGGTAATTAAGGTGGCTGAGAACACACACATTGGGACTGATGGAGAGAAGCTGAAAGTTGGTAAGAGAATAAAAACTAACAGCAGCTACTCTAACATATTCTCCACTGTTTGACAGCTGTCTGAAATAAACTGTCATTCTCGTTCAGATCACTAATACCCACGCCTCCATGCTGTAGTCAAGCAAAACATCCAGCCCATCTTTGACTAAGATAATTTCTGCGTCTGAGTGGTTTTTGATTTCTCACCCCTGTCTTCTGCCTTAAAAGAGTCGTTTGCCTTTCTATTGCTGTAAAGGAGTGGGAAGTTTCCTTTTCTACCCACAAAACCTGACAAGAGCCTTCAAATTAAACAGAGTAAGTAACAATGGAAGTATCACTTGTCAGGATAATTCAACAATGCTTTCAAACAAGCCACTGGGCTGTGGAAACCGGCTCACATCTCACCAATGGAAGTTAATTACTTTTGTCTCCTGACAGTCCTCCGGGAAGCCCAGCAGTGTGTGAGGAAGGACAATTTATGTTCATTGGCTTAATAACAAGAGTCTCTATTATCATAAGCAGTACTGTTACAGGGCCCATTGCCTCTAATCCTATTATCCCACTGTAACGTTCTCTTCAGAAATACACAGATACACTGTACGTACACCACAAACTGCATGGGAAACTTGTAGTGTGCCACCCTCTGGAATACCACTGGATGAGGACTCCAAGGTACTCAATGAACTAACAGTTTTGCCAAAATTCTTACAAATTACTACCTTATTTAATGGGATTTGAGCACAAAACTTGCATGCCCCATGGGAAAAGGCATTTGGCAAAGCTTAAAAGTTAATGAATTTCAGCCACTCCAAGCACACAGAGCTTAGACAGACATCACACACTTTCGGGTATCAACCTTTTTGTCATCTCTTCCAGATAACACTCTGGCATTACTTTCTTTCTTCTGCTGTTGCATCTCATCATAAATACTGTCATATTCGTACACTGTAGCATCTTCCTCCAAAGCCTTCTGAATCTCCAATTTAGTCTAAAAGAAAGAAAGGAGGATGAAAAGACACCCAAAAATTAAGCATGAAATTTCGACTGTTTTCAAAGGTTTTGAGAAATTCTAAAGTAACCAATGCACTCTACACCACAAAACAAACTTCAATACGTCGTGTATTTAACTGCTTGCATTGAGGAAACAAATTTCATTGTATTTTACATTATGGCCAGCTCTGTAAGCCTCACTCATGCAGCTTTCATCAAGTTCTTCTTCAGCTGCTCTGATCACAGCCAGAAGAGATTAAAAATGAACAACCTTGCCCAGAAAACTGATACATTTCCATGCTAGAGGAAAGGCCCTGAGAATTTCAGATCAAGTCTTGTGCTGCAAAGAGCAATGCACAAAATCACAACTGTATACAGAATTGTTTTAAAGGGTAACTGTAACACTGCAATGACACAAATCTGTTTCTGCCAGCATTTAATTAAAGGAAATAGATGCTGTAATTTCTTAACCTGCCACCACATCTTACCTGTTTCATTGCTTGCTTTTTCAGTGCTTCTTTCTGAAGGCTTTCACCCACAGATGGCTATAAGGAAACATTGCAAAAATGAAGTCAATTACATTGGCTCCTAACAAACAACTGTATAACAATCCCATTCCATAGTAAGGCTCTCATTTCAGTGGAATTTTTCTGGAGGAAGAAAAGCTAAAAGTTCATTCCCAAGCATACAATGAATCAGCCTTTTCCATGATCAAAGAATCGCAGTACCTCAGCATATATATATGAAAATGATGATGAGTTTAAGAACACTATTTCAATGGTGTGTACCTCAAAAGCTGCATAAAAAGGCATGTGATTTCACAAAGCAAGTGATCTCTGTACAACTGCTCAGAAACATAGGAGGTCTGTGAAAACTCTTCAGTTGCAATGCCCTCCTCCAACCATTGCCAAAAGAACAGAGAAGAAGATACATCCCTCCACTACAGTAAGGGTCAGCCTGCTGTGTCAAGAAGCTGGCACATCAGCAGGTAAAACACATAGCGAAGGACAGCTGAAGACAGTGCTGAAACACATTCCTAAGAGAAGGATGCTTGTAATACACCTACTCACTCCCAAGCACAACAATTATTTCAGGTTTTTCCATTAAAAAAGGGAAATGAGAGGAAAACACAGAAAACACCCCCCCAAGTCAACAAGAATTGAACTTACACCCTCCTATCAATTCCTGTATCAGAAATGTTGATGTTCTTGGGGATTACACAGTTTTGAATAAAGAGATGTTCTCAATGCTTTTTGTAATTACCTTTCCAACAGCCTGTGAAATACATAGGTGCTGCTCAGGGTATACATACTCTCCCTTCAGCGTGTACATGTGCTCAGACACATGAAATCACATACAATCACATGAAAAACCTGTGCTCATAGTAAAGAACAACGGAAAGATTTGGCACTTACTCAGGTTTGATCTGTATTATTAGTTCTGTATTCTTAGAAATAAGAATGCTGCTGCTATGAACAGCATGTACTTCAAATGTTCATGTTTCATTTTTCAAGATGAATATGCTAGCAAACAGCAGTACTGATCTTCCCCAAGAAAAACCATGTCCACTACTGAAAATCATACTGTTGCTTAAAGGCAGCTCTGCATTTGATTTAGTTTTGTCTTTTTGTGTTGAACTAAGCTGTGTATTTATCTTTCCTCAACCAATAGATGATAATGTTTATTCAACAGATTCACTGCAACTGACAGGAAGTGTAACCTTGTTTATGTAATTAAGTATCTCAGACTTACAAAGCTGCTACATGCAGACTTGGATAAACTCCATCTCCACTTTCCAAATGTTAAACCTTGTGCTTAAACTACAGTAATAAAGGGAAACTGTGACGTGCACTTTCATGGAAGAAAAGCCCTCCATGGTTCAGTTACGCTCCCACCAGAAGCAGCCTTCCTCTGCCACTCAGCTGCAGGTAACCAGGTTAAGGGACCAGACAGGCTTCAGGCTTCAGGAACCTGAGCTTGTAAGACATTAGCAACACACTCAAGAGTCCGCTGTGGGATCACAGACTACACCTGCTACACTGCAGCTTGCTGTTTATTTGGATTAGAATTGGATATAGTCTCTTATTTGTTTATGTAGCTGGTTGGTTGGTTGACTGGGGGAAGTAGATAGCAGATTATTTAGTTTAAAACAACGTGGAAGGATCCTGGCTTCATTCATCTGTTCACCTCTGGCTTTCAGGACTGACAAGCTGATGTTGTAGAAAATACTGTACTTAATTTTTAGATCATCTGCTTTCTTTTCAAAATGCTATAAATGAGTCTGTATGAACTTCTTAATATAAACAGCTGCTTTAAACTGGCAGTGGAACATGCACCAGTGCCACGCAGAAGACCTAAACCTCCTCCTGGTCCTTGAGAAAGGCACTGATCCTCTACTTGACACATTAAGGTTCAGTGCTGAAGGTTCCATTTATTAAACTCTTACACTGGTTTTACAGAAAGGCATCCTGAACATTAAGGCATCTTCCCTGCATTAGCCCAGAAAGCAATGGCTCAGCAGAAGATGAAACAGATTCAGGAGCTGTATTTACAGGATCAGCTTTATCCCACCAAAATGCTTGAAATGCTGCTTAGAATGTTTTCCTCCTCTGCCTACATGAAATGAACTTGTTGATCTGCAAAGATTACATGAACACAAAAGTAATACATAATCCTCTTGATAGTACACATCATTGTAAAGAACTCCACCTGCCATTTGTTTGTCTAGAGTGGCAGTAAGTTTACAGAACACAAACACCTTCCCTCCTGGTTTATGGTGAACAATTTCCTGCTGTGCCACAGGCTCTGACAGATGAGAACTTCCTGTTCTTTTGTATTGTTTTTACTTATCAACTGCCCATTTATTAAAGGCCCTATAAGCTCAGCAATCTGTCTCATACCCTTCCCTTGCAGTCAAGCTATTCTTCTGAAGCACAAAGCTTAGAGTTTAATATTTTCTGGAAGGAGAAAACGTTTTAACCCCATCCTGTGAAATGACACAATCCATGCAAATCAAGAAGCTCTTAGATATGAGATTCTCTGGTCTACCCCTCCTATGAGACCATGGAGTTGAGCTTGTGCACAACTGAAAAGGTTAAAAAAAATTAATAGAAGAAATAAGAAATTACCCCAATCTACTAAATAGCTCATTGCTTGCCCCCATTTCTTTATTTTAAAGATGCTCTCAAAGTACATGTGAGATGCCCAACTTGTTCTTCCCCACTGACTGCCACAAGAAGTACGGGACCAACAAATTGTGACACAGTAGCTATTAGTAATGGAGCATCTTGTATTAGCTGCACATCCTGCCTCCAAGGGAAAAGCATTTGTGGTTGTTACCAAAACCCCAGGCATGGTACTTACTGACAGCCAATATAAGACATCATTCCAATCCTTTTCTAAAACCAGAAGATGATTCTGCTCTAATATAACCTCTTATGAAAGACCCATGAGGGGGCTTTGCCCTTTTGAACTCTCTACATGCTGCTTTGCAGTAGACACACAAAATAAATCACCATTGTTTAAACTGAAATACATTTGAACAGGAAATTACATGCTTCAGTGACGTCAGGCAGATTAGATATAGTTTGATTTTAAACTAGATGGTTGTAGTGAGAGATTAAGTTGGACAGAAAAATACTTGACCACAGAGCAGCAGCAGGATAATCTGGAGCTCTGCCTGATCACCAAGTGAAGGGACAGTCAACCAGCTCACAAACAGCAAAGCACTTTCAGAGCAAAATCCATCTCCCTAATTTTAGGTGTCCACTTGAGCATGAAATGAGTTGTGCTGCAGCAGTACCTGCATCTCTCCTGACTGTACAGAGCACTCAGGAGCTCAAGCACAGATTTCTGTGGATCTTGCCCCAAAATGTGGCCCTGAGCAGCTGTGTATTGGAAAGGCTGAGATCTGACTCTACTCAATTCATGCTTCCCACATCAGATAAGAAACCTCAGGCTATGAGTTTGGATTCATGACTCTTTGATATCCAAACATCTCAAAATGAGCCACTTACACTCCCATGTATATGTATTTAGCAGTGAATTGTTAAGGTTGCACTCATAGAGACCTGGATTACCCAACTACAGACTGTACACATGATCCTCGAATGTACACAAGACTCAGAGCTTCACAAGGGGAAAAAATACTACCAAGTCAGGCAACAGATCCATCTCAATTCAGACACCACGAGTCATGGCTACTAGCAGACTAAGAGAAAGAACATAAGTCATGTACAGAATTAGCTTCCCTTGACAAAACTTCCTAGCTTCCAGAAACCAGGAGATGAGGGACTTTCTGCACTGGAGGATGCACCTGGACCATTGTTTGCCATCACGAGCACCCCTTACTTTGGCTAATCCATTCCTGAATCCATTTATCTTTTTGGCCATGCCACAATATCCTGTGGCAATGAGTTCCAGAACTTAATTATACATTGTGTGGAGAAATCCCCAACTTCCTTTTGGTTAGGTCAAACCAGTTACTTGGTAATTCCATAATATGCTGAGTTGCGCATATTATGAGAAATACCACATTACTTTCTCCGAACTTTCTTGATTTTACCTACATCCTCTTCAGTTCCTTCACTTCCTTCCTCTCAGTGATCTAAGAGCCTACTTATTTTGCATGAAAGCTGTTGCATAAACTCTGGTCATCATCAGTACTCATCGCTTTGCCAATTTTACTTTCAGTCATTCTGTATCTTTTGCAAAGCGAATAGAAGAGTCTTTAAGTGAAACCAAAAACCTGAGTCTACAACAGGATATAATCTTCTGCTTGTCCTCAATTTCTTCCTTTGTGCTTGCTTAAAGACTCCATTTATCTCTGAACAGGAACTATCCATACTGACTCCACTATCTCTCTCTTGAATTTACCACCTACTGTGGTCACTAATATAACTAAATACAGTTGTTTTTCCAGCTACACTTTACATTCTGAGCAACAAACCAGTTCTGTAAGGCTGGTGAGGTGCAGGAATGTATGTTGGGAGATTCTGATACAGCCAAGAAGCAGAACACTGTACCACAGAGATATTTTCAGCGGAATTCCAAAGATAAACCAGCACATGGAACAGTGCACTGGGAATACTTACAAGGCATCTCTGAAAACACAAAGCATGAATAAAGGAATAGCATCTTTGGAGAAAATGGATGTATCACAAATAATGCTAAGCCAGAAAGGAAACATTTTTCTAATGCATCCTAGACTGTTGCTGTAACACCTACTCTTTACATGAGGCTTTCCCAGGGGTAAAAACCTTCCCCCCAGTTTTTAAAGATAGTGAGAACTCCTCATTATGAAGGCAAATAATTCACACTTCTACTGACTAAAAGCACCTGTAATCTCCTTGGTTGCTTTTTCTCAGTCACCACTGTATTTGGAGAAAGCTTCCATCGCAGCTGTTCCGCTCCTTATGAACTAACCCAAAGATCATCTTCAGCAGCAACTAACATCCATTAATACTTAGCCACAGAAAAAAAATCCTTTCAAATTCCTTCAGCAAGAGTACAGGCAAAATCTTACTGAAATATGCATAGTAACATTTAAAAACAGAGAGCAAAAGTTTGGTATCTCCTGTATGATCACAGACCCAGTGAGGTGTGCAGACCTCCCAGCACAAACTTTATTAGAGTTCAGTTAAAAATACATAATCTCCAGACATTTGAGATGTAGTTCTGGCTGATAAGGCAGCAGACAGGAAATGAAACCCCTCCCAAATGCTGCTCCTTATCTTGAAAAGCTCTGCAATGATTACTGAACTAATAAAGTAATTTAGCTTTAAAAAAAAATATAAATGATCTTATCTGATAAAGGCAGTTATGAGATTATTACTTTTTGCTGGGTATGTACCATAGTGATGAGCATGACAACTTTTAAGAGTCTTTGTAACAGACTCTTAGTGAATCTGTCAGCCTTGCTGAGAGGATACTTGATCTGTTAAACTAAAAGTAGACAGCATCATGCATTATTATTATTAGAACTCTATGCATTATTTTGCTTTAATGTTTAGATAGTAAGAGGAAACGGGGAAGTTAAAATGCTCCATACTTGAGATGGGTCCCAGTCCTGTGTAACGCTGACAGTGGTTTAAATCAAGCTCATTCTTGGGATATGGAAAATGTGGGGTCAGACACTTAATGTAGAAAAAGACATCAAATCCCAAACTGACAGGGCCTAAACTGACCAGGAAAGTGCTCCTGCCATGGGGACAGTGGATCTCCATGGACACTGCCATCTCCATTTGAAAGGATAGCCTCTCTTCAGCACCATGGAGCCAGCTACAAGATCAAGGGAGGGACACACCTTCACAGAGTGCAAAGGACAGCAGCAACATGAGATGGGATTTAAGACATGTTCTGTCTTCTCTGCCTCCTGTAGGTCCTACAAGCTGCACTGAGGCAGTTCCATGTTGAGCAGGTACCACTCAACCCTTTCATGCCTTTACAAAGGGAACTCAGACACCTTCAACAGCAGCATTCTCATTTCTGCAGGGGAACCAGGTACACAGAGGCCAGGAAGTGCTAGATTCAGGCTTTCTGAGGCATATGAAGAACAACTGAGAGTTTATAAGAAAAAAAAAACAAAAACACCCAAAACATATTTAAAAGACATGTCTTGATAATGAATCAGAAACTGACCAGGATTATTTGATGCTTTATTAGCACTGGGTTTTCTACCACACTAAAGAGCATTGAGTGAAGCTCTACAGCAGCAAGAGTATTTTTGTAACACAGATTCCACCTCCAAACTTCAACTGATTCTAAATTTCAACTTTTTAAACGTTAAAATTCTAGACTGTGGGTGTCAGTGAAGTTTATTCTCTGGGTTTGGTAGGAAAAAAGCTCAATATAAACACAACGACATTCTGATTAAATTATCACAGGTAATTCCAGATCAATAAAACCCAGTATATTGCAACATTATGTCCAGAAAGCTCCATCCATGTTCATCTCCATGATTTTGAGTTCTCTACCTGTAACCTAAGAAGCAACTGGCTCTAAGTCCTTTGGAAAGTGTGGTTTAGGAGTTGCATTTCTGTAAGGTATTCCAAGCAGCCTATGTACTATGCCAGTTCTTGATACTCCCCATATTCATAGCAGCATATCCAGGGGTGTAACTTCTATAATGTCCAGCAACTGCTACTGGGGCAGGTTGAAAGCTAAGATTTTGAAGGTAATACTTAAAAAACATAAAACCATTGAAGGAGACTACAGCAAAGAACACTATCAATGTCATGGGAAACACTCATACACACCACGAGTCCGAACATCATAAATCACTTATATGAAATCTGTGTGGAATGAGCTAAAGGATAAAACACGTTTTACTGCACTTAAAAGTTAATACCAGAGAAAGGATTGTTGACTGCTACTGGTCTTTATTTGCAAGCATGTTTACCAGTGATGGCCAACAAGTTTCTTTACAAGCTACTGTTAACTCTTATAAACAGGCTGTTACATGTGATGAGCTTTTGGAAGAGCTGACAGAAAGTAACCAACCAACCACCAACTCATGG
Source organism: Agapornis roseicollis (assembly GCA_002631895.1). Classification (NCBI taxonomy): domain Eukaryota; kingdom Metazoa; phylum Chordata; class Aves; order Psittaciformes; family Psittacidae; genus Agapornis; species Agapornis roseicollis. The sequence continues at coordinate 143,707 of NDXB01006426.1, read as the reverse complement.
CTTCATGTAACTAAAGAACGCACAGATCCTGTTTCACACCCAAATGATGGCACAGATCCCAGCGACACCAGCACAAGGTGATGCAGTCATTAAAGGCTGTGAACAATTAATTTGAAGAATACGGGGGAAAATTCATCATGAAAGGGTTGAACTCACCTCATCATCGGAGTCATCCGCAAACACTGAGAGTTTCTTTGAAACGAGATTTTTCTGTGGTGGTTTTTTGGGCATAATGAGCCCATATCTAGAGAAAAAGAATAAAAGTCACCCTTTAACGTTCCTGAGAAGAAAACACAGCACATTCCAAACCAAAAATCCACCATTTCCAATTTTAGAAACAAAAGATCAGCATCGGTGTAACGTATGAGGTATGGAGCTGAGCAACAGCAGCGTGCTTGGCCTTGCCATGTGCCTGCAGCTTCTCCCATAGGCATTGCTGGCTTTTTCTATGGAAAGATTTGAGATGTGATGGAACTCCCTAAATGAGGCCATAAATCCCGCATGTCCAGAGTTCTCCAAGTGATTTTGGAATTAAGAAACTACTGGTTAACCTGCAGAGATACAGTCTTAGTCCACATTAGACACCGTTCTGTGTGCAGTAAGTTCACCTATTTTGCATGAAGATGTAAAGCACCAACCCACATATACCACTATGGGAAAAGACAAGATGTACTGCCAGGTGATGCCATGCAGAGCTTGACGACACAGACAGAACACTTCTACTGACAGAGCCAACCTCTGTGACACCTTCTGTCAGAGACACTGTGGTTTTGGCAATGAGCAAGCTTTAAGGGAGGGATTTCCCCCAGCCTGCCTTCCCCCAGTCCATCACTGGGTAACTTGTTCATCACAACGCGCAGCATGGAGCTGGGGAACTGCACGATGCCGTAGATACTACATCATCACTGTGACAAACTAGTCACTTCCGTGTGCTCCGAACCCGCCCCAGCAGCTCCCTCTGACCGGCTGCGGGGAGCCGAGGAGCAACCGGGGCCACTGCCCCTCGACCACCGGTGCCGGGGGACTGGCGACGGCAGCCGCAGAGCGGGACTGGGGAGGGGGGGGTATTTATCCTGAGGAGATTTTACTTCCCAAGAGTGAAAACTGCCCCCGAAACACGGCAGCACCCCCGCTGCTTCCCACCGCTGTGGGGTTTGTTTGTTTGTTTTTCATAAACACAGGTTTAAACTCACGCCAACGCAGCGAGCCCCGCTGCTGCGGCCCGGGCTTGGGGGTTCTGTAAAGAGCTCTCCCAGGCCCGAGACAGGGCCCTGCTTGCACCCGCTCTCACGGCGGCCCCGGTGACCTTCCCTCCCATCCGATGCCCCGCGGGGCCTCACAGTCCCGGGGCCACCGTCACTCACTGCTTGCTTAGCGCCGCCATCTTGTCCCGGCCGTCCCCGCGCAAAACCGCCGGTCGTTCCGACGGCCGCAGATTCGTCGCGACAAAAACCCTCCCTGGAGGATCCCTCCGCCTCGAATCCCGGTCCCAGTCCGGTCCAGAAGGCGAGCGGAGAACGGGCGGAGGGAGCTGGCGGCGGGGAGCGAGTTTTTTAACGGCTCCTTGGCTGGTGGCGAAAGTGCCGGTAGGGGAAAGACTCGAGGGTGGCCCACACCGCCCTGAGGGGAGCCGAGCCGGGCCGAAACAAGCCGAGCCCGGCCGAGCCGAACCCAGCCGAACCCAGCGGGAAGCGGAGCGAGAGTGCCTCCGTTGGGCTTCACCTGCCTGGACACGTTGCTTGTTGCCGGCTGAATTAAAAAGGAGCAGTTTAATTTCCCAAATTTGATTAAAAAAGAAGTTATTCGGCCAAAATAAGCGATATTGGAAAGATGAAATCTTGCTGCCGACAGCGCAGTTGGTGTAATGTCCGGCTTCATCCCAGTGAGAAAGCTTTTTTGCTGTATTGACAGTGCAGCATGTTCAGAATAGCTTTACAAAATGCTGATTAACAACCTTTACTTAAAATTGTTCCTAAAAAGCAATTTAAGGAGCCTGAATGCTGACTTCTGTTTTGCTGTATCATCTCTTAGCATTGCAGCTTGGTATTCACATTTCTGCCTCTCCCCTTTTCCCATCAGGATTAATTCAACCAAACAAACACAGATTCAATAAAAACTCTTTAATCTAGGTCTTAAAGCAAGTACCTATAGCAAAACTGTTTCTTTCAATGTGTTTATAGCTTTTTCTAATCCCTAACAGACTTCCCACCATCTTAACAACAAAGTCTTGGTGGCTATGGTAACAAACAATGTAAGAACCCTAACGTTTAGTTTAATAAAGGATGTTAAATACCAGAATTACTAAGGTGAGGTGAGGAATTAAAGAGGTTTACTTGGTGGTGCACTGGAACTCGATGCCAGAAGGGGCTAAAAATGTTTTCTTGTTGCTGTATAAACTCCTTGGGCTCCCCGCCAGCACCAGGCAGGTTTGTACCCAGTGATACAGGTACTCTATGGGAGCTGAGCCGTGCTCCCACACTGCTGCTCGAGATACACCTGAAACAAAAAAGAGCTGTAAATCCAACAGGAAAAGTCAAAACCATGAGCACTGTCACCACACGACTGAGTAGAGATCATCCCATCAGTGTTCTCCCCAAGCCCAGCAAATTCCAGCCTGGAAAATGGTGGTGCTTTGAAAAGTGCTCTGCTGTATTTTAATGCTGTGTTTTAATGCAAAGCATTCAATAATTAAATGTGTAATGAGAAAAGTGAGGGTTTTTCCAAGCTCAGATTTGATTTAAGAGTAATGAACTTCAAAGCTCTTCTACTAAATGCTATTAAAGGTCACTACAGAATCATACCATTACAGGTTGCTCTTCCAATAGTGTAGCTCCTTATGTGCTGTCTTCTCTATTACAGCACACATATATGGAACATATGGGCATTATCTGGTGTTAATTTTAAAGGAATTCTTATAATTCAAGTTATAGGTATTCACACCACTGCTCTGACACTATGCAGCGTAAGTTCCACCCTACAAAACCAACCCTTTGTAGCATACCAGCAGTTTGTCAAAGCTATAGTCTTTCTAGTTCCAGCTGTGTCCCTAATTGGAGGAAGACTGGATGTTCTAGGCCTGCTTTGGTCTTTCCAGTAAATTAGTTTAATATTTATGAGGAGAACACATGAAAAAGAACTCTGCTTTTTGTGCTTTTGTACTCTTGATTTACATCCCCTGCTAAATTAACACATCTTGACCACATTTGATTTTTAACAGGCCTCTCAGACAGGCATTAGATCATCAAGGGAGAGATCTCAATGAGAACAAGAGTCATTTGTCTTGCAGAGATATTGCAAACAATAATAGCCTCTGGACTACTTGGCACCAAAAAAAGCTCATATTCATTAAAGGAGAGAAACACAGGCTGAAAATAAGCTCCTGTATATGGCCAGTGAGTATTTTAAGTACCTGGCAGATGGTGTTTACGAAGAGGAGGGCTCACACTGCCCTCCCACACTCACATTGCTGTTTGGAACTAGGTCAGTCCCTAGGGCAGGACATGGAGGCCTGAAGTAGACTCACTTGCCAAAAGAGCCATCATTCTTAGTACATCTTTACATATTACTTGCCAAAAGCATCATCATTCTTCATATGTTTATCTGGAGATTTACAATGAGATCACTTGTTCTGGTAGGTTTCAAAGCTGATCTGTTCCCCTTTCCTTAAGACAGTGAATTTTGAGTCTAAATTTAACAGGTTGGCTTTTATTGACCAAAAAAAGACTGCAGATATTTAGGACCCTTTATCTGTTGCTTCATCTCTTGTGAAATCAGAGTTAATTTCTGAAGTAAGCACCTTAAAACCACTCAGCTGAAGGTTGCCACTGACACTGTTTCATTGCTGAGCCAGGTCTGATAATCTCACAATTGGTTTATGATATTTACCACTGATGCAGTCCAGCAGCAGCTCTGCTTGAACTTGCACAGATGCAGCAGTTGGATCAAAGCAATAAATCTCCTGAATCAAATTGTCATCAAGTTTCTGCAATGCAGAGAAGAAAAAGAGTCAGGTGTCAGTGAAAACTTAAGAGAGGGCTACAGAACTAAAAATGGCTAAGACAAACATATAGGAAATCTGTAGGTAATTCCACTGTATCTTATTGGTTCTGGGAAGATGGGAAATCAAAGACTCAACATTTTGAAGTCTCACCAGTTTACACTGACTCCAGTTCTCAGTCTCCTCTGAGCCCTTCCAGTCTGGATGGAAAAGCAAGAGCACAGCCTTAACTATGCTATGGATCAGAGCTGGTGGTTCTACATAGCTCTTTATGGCAGCAAGGCTCTCCGCACTGAGCTTCCAGACACACTTGCGCAGGTCCTGCAGCATGCACCAGTGGAACAGAATCCCTGCATGCCTCAAATTTGCCTCGTGTTCTGGCTCTGGAATCAAAAGCAAACCTTTCAAGAAGTTGCTCAGAAACATCTGCTACTCAAGACTTACGTTATTGATTGAAAGCTCTGCCCTGTTTATGAATAACCTTGACTGATTGATTTGTACACAGCCCAAGTCTCCTATGAAACATTTAAGAATGGATGTGTGCTTGAGAAGGAGCCAAAACTTGCAGAGGTCCTGAGACCACGCAGGGTTCAGGCGTGCAGATAACTCTGTGACATTCAAACTCTTCTGATCTTAGCTGGGGCAGTTCCGAGGAGGACATGCTAGATCCCCGAAGGCAACAAAGCTTCATACCTTTGATTTCATTGAGACTTGGGCACAAATGCCCTCTGAACCAGAGTCAAACACTAAACATCCTGTTTAACTGTACTCTGCTAAGCACTTAGGCTTGCTCAGGAGTAGTTAAGATACCAAAGGATTGTATTTGTCACTCCAAACGTGTAGGAATGATTCTTTAGATGTGGCTTTACTGAGGTTCCTAATTTCATCCCTAAAAAACCCATCTTGTCTCTGTATGCACAATACCCAGTTCATAGGTTGGTTCTGTTTCCTCTAAAGCTGCCTTCAGTATCTCAGAGAAGGCATCCTGGGATATCTTTAGCATTTTCTGCAGGTCTCTGTGTTCATGAGGTGGTAATTTCTGGTTGTGTCCAATGTTGATGTCAAATAGGCCAAGAGCTTGTCCCGATAGATCACGGAGAGGTACCGCAATGTGGTATTCTCTGTAGACAGAAGTGTGGATGACTCCTGAACTGTCTATGCACTTATACAGGTAATCTCTGAAATGAGAGCAAAGAGAGGAAAACAATTCCACTTACTTTTGGTAATGTACTAAGCATATTTTAGTAAGATGCAGGTCACCTCTAGTTCAAACAAAGGTATTACATTATTAAATCATTGTTTATTTCCCTGAAATGAAATTCAAAGCTTTAAGTATCATTCAAGCCATGTACAAAAGGGAGAAAATAGCATTGTGGAACACAGTATTGCTCAGGCAAAGCAATTGCTGAAAATCATAAGAATTTAACAAACCTTGCTTTAAAAAGTTTCCTAAGTGCATTGACATTTGTTCTGTAGTTTTATGAAAAGGAAAACATCTGCTGGAACGGCAATGGCTGTTCACCCAACTTTGACAGCAAGGATGATATGCTTAAAAGACAAGCCTGTGAGGATGTTTGCAGTGGAAGAAAACAGCTGAAGGAAATGAGACCAATATGGCCAGGAAAAAAGGACAGATTATGCTAAAGAGTAAAACAGTTCAGTGTAGGCTCTAATCCTGCAAACCTTTCACAGCAGATGTAATTCTTGCTTGGCAATTCAGCTGGAAAGCATTAAGTTGGAAGTTCTGTTTTTGCAGGCCTAAACTAAAAGAGAAAATACTCCTCACCCTTCCTAATTCAGTATCACATGGACCCACACCAGAAGCACTGATAGTGGGAGAGCTGCAGCCAAACACTCTTGCAGGGTTGCACTGCCATGGGCTTTATGTACTGTGGATCATGTCTTGTGCAGGCTGGAGTCTAGGACCAGAGGTGACAGGTTTTATTGCAGCTGCTGAGCCTACCTTAAGAGGTTTTCTTTTCTGAGGAGAACAGGAGAGCTATGAATTTCCTTTTGTCCTGTGTTATCTATAGAAATCATCTTGCGCAAAGTGTAGTTCTGAGCCTGCCAGAGAGAAAAGGGAGGTTTAGCTGCATCCAAGAAAGAAATAGGCAATGTTGAAGCTTGGAGAGGGAGGAAATTGTTTCTTAAGCTCCTATGTACATTAAAGTGCAATGGGATGGTTTAAAGACATCTCCCAACAATGCTTGGTTTTATTCCCAGAGTGTATTGCTCAAGCTGCATGTGAATGTGCCCTGGACCTCCCTTCACCAGACTATTTAATCCACCCCCAGGCTCCACACTGAGGAACACCCACAGGCCAAGAAGAGGTTTTCCTTCTTTTTCCCATCCTCTTGCAGTCCTCTTTCTCATGTCATGTTTGTGTCAGTGTGTCTTGACACGTGAAAAACACAGAGGGCAGCAAGTGACCTGGCTATCAGGCAGCTAACAAGGGAACAGTGCAGAGCCTGGAAAGAAAACAGAAAGCTGCCAACATAAACCATGCTTATCAGAGGAAGCAGCTGAATTATGGCCACAGCAGATGTCATGCAGACTTTGTGATGACACAGGATCAGTCCCAAATATTGTATACACTTTTCGTCTTCTTAACTCACTTGTACATGAAATGACAAGCTTCCCAGGGCCCGAGAGCCTGCTCAACAACTGGAAGATGATCTGCAGGGAAGGGGGCTGCCTCTTCAAGCTAGGTAATTAGGAAGCAGCCACTTCCTGAGATGTATTTACATCTTGGCTGCTGGCATTAGCCATTAGTTCAGAACAAAGAACTAATACATTAGCCAGGACATTTTATTTTCTTATAAAATACCATCATTTTGACGTGCATAGAATCTCCTCTGTGGAGGTGCCAGACAGCAAAGCTACAGATGGATGGATGGATGGATGGATGTGGGGTTTTGTTCTATTGGTTTCTATGCAGCTGTGAGCATTGAAGTAGGAGAATACTCTTTTTTTTTTTCCCCATGGAGAAGGGGTTATAGTAGCAGTGCTCTTGAACTGTTTTACATGGGAGAATGAAAAGAATGCAGGGTGGCCTCTTCTACAGGGAGAAACTTCCCTCTCTACCTTTTACCCCTTTGATGCACAGGCAGGCACAAGAATCTCAGGCATACTTCAACTTAAAACCACTGGGAAAATCAAGATAAATTAAAGATAAATCACTGGGAAATCAGCTAGAAATGGCATGTCCTCACTAAAGCTGCCTTTCAGTCCCTGACTGCAGTGATCTGCCTACCTTGTCTTTGCCAGGCTCCACCAAGTACATAGTAACAGTGTGGATGCTGGGTGCCCTGGTATACAGCCAGTCCAGAGCAGTACCAGTCATCTGTAGAACATTTTCCAGTGTGCAGATGTGGTGGTAGGCTTTGCTGAATGCATAAGAAACTCCCTGTGAAAGCAGAAGCCTCCAAATGAGTGTGACAGTTCCATCAGATTTGGGTGAAAAAGCTGAAGACATGTTCATGCAATAAACGGTTTTAACAAGTTACTTTAACCAGAACCTGTAAAGCTGAAAAGTGACTGTGAAATGTCCCTTATCAAATGATGATATAAAGCTCCAGAGCGTCCAGGTCCCAGCCACGTCCTAAAGGAGACAAAGCTGTTCTTAGTGGAACCTTGGCTTGCTGCGCTCCCTGCTGCCCAGATCATGCATCGCAGTGAGCCTGATCCTAAAGAGCATTCCAAGGAGACCCAGAGCGCTGTCGCTGGTAAGTATTCCACCATGTAAAAAGTAAGGTTTCATGCCCCTTTATGGCAACAAACAGAAATGGGAAGCTCAGAGCGTCAGGAAAGAAAAGCTGCTATCTTTGGGCTTTGCCCAAATGTGCAATTATTTACTAGTCAGGAGAAGCTTAAATTAGTTATTAATGAAGTGACAGCTCATAATCACAGATAAGATGCTCATGAGTAAACACCACTTTCACCGTACACAACAGAAAGGCACCCGCAGTTCTTAGTTGTACAAGTTACATTTACTTAGAATGAACACATCAAATTCACATGGTCCCTGCGGTTTTCTGCAGGCAGGTCTCTAAGAAACCCTTTTCTGATGGTGCGCACCTGATAGAAACTGATCTCATGGGTCAGAAACATGGTTGTCTCACACTGGTCCCGAAGAGTGTCAAGTCCTAGAATGCCAAAGACTCTCCAGCGAGCGTCATGCAATGGCAGTACCAGGAATGAACCTTTTCTCTCCTCCATTGGGCGGTCGTGGTTCCAGAAGTGGATATTCGCATGAAGCTGAACTCTTGGAATGTGGATTGGCTTTCCCTCTTCAACAGCTGCAAAGCTGAAAAAGAAACTTTTATGTTTAAAAGTAGCAGAAAACCTTTAGTGAAACAATAAATATTACAGCTTTGATTCTCCCTGCTTTTTAGCATCAGAGAAGGAAGGTGTTAGCTCCTTACTCTGAGCACACCCAGAAATACCACATTTACCACTTGCATTCCAAAGACAGTGTTAATAAATAAGGCACTTTTCATCCTTAGGACATTTAAAAAACATCAGCTAATGAATGTAATTAAAAGAAATACAGAAGCAGATTGGAAGAACATTTAATAGGTTTAAAGAAGCAGCCAAATATGTCTGGCTTTTGGAAATGAGAAGAGGCATGAAAACTGTTTATGGTGTAAACACTGGGGAAGGAAAGGCATTGTTCTCAAAGAATATCCTGTGGATGTAAACTGCTGTAAGGGAATGAATATTTAAAGAAGAAAATGTAGGCCCAATGCAAGAGTCATTTGCTGAAGGATAAGATTATTAGACTGTGAGCTAATCTCCCCAAGGAAAGGAGTGAAATCCCAAACACAGCACTTCTAAGTAGACCATGCAGAGTATAAGGCATGTATATGATAATGAATCATTACACAACAGTCCCTGGGGGGATTTCCTCTCTGTTCCCAGTGCACCCTAAATCCTGGCTGGTACACCCCATTTCAAGTATTTTTGACAAAAGGAACAGTATTTGCAGCTTTTTTTACCTTACTCCTTTCATGTCTCTGTGAAGTGTCTGGTTTAGAACATACGGAGCATCATCAGCTGTACACGCCACATAGTGTAAAAGAATCTGGCCCTGCTCTGGTGTGAGCTGGTTCTCTTCCAAAAGGGCAATATATGCACTGATCTTCTTGTTATTCCCATGGGCTTCTGCATCCTAGCAACCAAACGTTTCCCATTACATTATGTACATTAGGCACTGGCCATTACACTCATTTCATGGACTTAGCACTTGTCTCTTTTTTTTTTTTTAAGGTGCTGTTCTGGGTCACTGATTTTGTATTTCAGGCACCAATTGCACGACATGAATGTGTCTGTGCTATGACCATGTCTGACCAGGACACACTGAACAAGCAAAACAGCTTGATATTTTCATTGGCAATGGAAATGGATTTCTTTATTCCTGCTAATGGAGAAAAGCTCATGTAAAAATAATCCCTTTATAATCTGTGCCTAGGACCAAACCATAGACAAGAAGCATTGCAGATCTGATCTGTGATTCTCTGTGCACAACCATGGGCTCTCCTGAACAGCAGCTTTAGTGCAGAAATGCACAAGGAAGCCAAGACTCAGAGCAGCTTCCCACCTTCCACTCAGATGCACCAGGGTTTGAAGTCAGTGTTACAGTCCTAATACAAACAACTCCTGTGCTTCCTGGGATACCTACCTGGGAGAGGGCCTTAAACACTGCTTTGTAAACCGGCTCTATGCTTCCTCCGCTGGTCTCTGCTGCCTGCTGGATACTGTGCAGCCACTTCCTCCTGGCTGAGCTTTGCAAGAACTCCGTGTGCCTTTGTTCCACACTTGTGTTCAGAAATTCCACCAAGTTATCAACAGCTTCGTCCTCACTGCCACTGAGCTCGGAAGCAAGTAACTCAAGGAAAGCCTGGAATGCCTTTGGGGATAGCTTCCTCACTCTGCTGAGCTGTGGGTAACGGGAGCAAAGGTGTTTCTTTGCTAGTAGAAGAAACAGAAAATAAGACAAGGACAATATATTTGAATAATAAGTTTTGCTTTTCCTGTGCAATATATGAACCAAGCCCTCAACTGGCTTTGGGTGGAGTGCTCCAGTCTGTCATTCTTCTACCTTCCAGCTATCTCCTAAATGGAAGCTGTCATCATGACAGGTAAACTCCAGCTTCCAGACTGGATGCACCTTTTCTTCTAGATCCCTCCCCTGCTGTGAAGGAAACCTAAGCTGCATTGCTCTTGTGCTCCTTTTGTACCCCTGCAACATACCTAAACAGTAAAGGTCCATGGAAAATAGGAAAGGTGCCATGGAAAGAAAGGTCAGCCTTCCTTTTGCTTGGAGAAGGGGGAACGAGGAATGCCACAAGGGTGAAATCATCATTCTCAACAATCACTTTTCCAAATCTACTCATTCTAGTTCACAAACTTCCGGTTTGTCCAGAGACCCTGAAGATAAACAGGATCCATCTCAGACTTGTAATCCCAGCAGACTGAGCCTGAAAAAGTACATTTACTCCGTGGCTTCTCTGTAGATGTTACTTAAACCAGCAGCCAGGCTAAGAGAGCTGTTGCACCCCGTACCCATCCTTCCGGGTTACTGCTGCTGCTCCCCACACCCCAGCTCTGGACTCACGGGGGTGCTCTTGCACAGGCATTGGGAGTTGCAGGCGGCTTCCCGGCTTTGGAAAACCGGGATTCACCGGCGGCTCTGCCCAGGCTGGGCTTGCCTGCTCCTGCTCCTGGCAATGGCTCTCCTGAGCACTGCAGTGACTAACACCTTCATCATTTTTCTGCACCCTGATTTCAAATCCTGTTGGACTCGAAGAAAAGGAAGGAGAGTGATTTGTCAAGCTGCTTCCAACTAGCAAACTAGGCAACCAAAGATATGTATGTCGAAGTGTGACTTTGCTGTTAAGCAAGAGAGTATTTTGTGATCAATACAGTGGGCTATAAGGAACAGCGTAATAGAAAATGCTTTGATTCATGATGCACAGAACAGGCAGGGAGCTGCCCTGGTTGCCTCACAGTGCATTCAGACACAGATGTTTATGGTAGCTGAGAGCCTCCTCCTTCCCCCCTAGAAGTCAGGAGGTATTTGATCACTGACTTTAGCTGTAGAATTAGCAAGTGCTAACCAGCCCCAATCATGGTGGAGCTGACTGTTAATGCTGCCTTATCCTGCCCATCAGCTACAGAACATTCAGTGGTTTTCATTTAATTTCTGGCTTTCTGACAGAACTAGGATGGAGAATTGTTTGATGGCATAAACATGGATTTTCACCTCCACTCTCTCCTCTCTTTGAAGAAAGAGATGAAGAAAGAAATGCACATGAAGTGGAACGTGTTTCTTTTATTACTGAGCCACAGCATAATGAATTCTTCTCTACATCCTATCTGTAAAGTTCACTTTTCACTTACAGGGAAAATCAAATAATTCCACCCACTTGTCACTCTGTGTTTTCATCCAGGAGGTGTCCAATGTCTGTGGCCCCTTCCCCCAAACCTGCTTGTTCCACAGCGGCTTTGGAAGATAAGGTTGAAGCTGCTAGGAGTATTTTATGTTGCTTGTAGGTAGTATTGATTTCACTATGCTATCTTGCTATTTATTTGTCCTTTAGTTTATGAGCCCTTCATGGAAGGGACTATGTCTTTCCATATTTCAGTACATTCTGGCATGCTCTGAATACAAGAGAGCTGTGACCTGCAGTTTCTTCTGTGGCTGTGCAGCCTGGAGACTATGAACTAGAGCACACTGGTGTGCTCCCCACCCCACCAGCTGCCTCAAGTGAGCTAAAGCATAAAGAGGGTTTGGTGGTTGCCAAAATGAGCCATTTTTACCAACATGAAGAGGAGCATGGAGATGAATAAACCAGTCCTCTCCAGCCAAGCACGCATGCAGACCTGTTCCTAATTGCTAATACAGTATTTCAGAGCATCTAGTGCCCACATGTGAATATGTATGAGGCTGCCAGACAGGTCCAGGTGAACCTGCAGCACTTCTGTCTGACCCAGCTCTATTCTGTCAACAACCAAATTTGTTAAGTTTAGTCAGAGAAAGAAACCAACAGAGAAGTGAGACTCAAAGCTGCTATCTAATTCATGAGCACTGTGCAAGTGTGGATTACTAAAGGCTATTTGAGACCCATAAGGAAAGCTGTTGTTCTTTCCTATGAGATACATTGCTGCAGATAGCACAGTAAAATGTATCTATAAAAATAGCTGGATAGCTCAGATGAGCTAGATGAGAAGTGCAAACATGTCTCAGGTTTTACCTGTGTTTTTCACTGCCACAACACAAGTGTACATTGCATGTTAAGGCTGAAATGATTTTTCAACACATCACAATGTCAGGGAAGCATTGGGCTGCCTCTCTGACTGGAAATCTGTTGCAGAGGAGTCTTGCCCAGGAGGAGGGGATGGAGCTATGCATTAACAAGTTGCTCTGGATAACTGTTCCATTTCATTTTACACATCATACCGTGTATGCCTATGACTGCTTGCAAAAATAAAAAGTGACTGGAGCTTGCCAACAGCTTCATTAACACTGTTGTTGAATGGTTTAAGCCTACTGTGTTGACAGTGCTCTGTCAGAGCAGAGCTGTCTCCTTACCCTTCTTCAAGGTCTCTTTTTCCATCCCTTCCCTGAAGCTGCTCAGAACAGCATCCACCTCTTCCAGGTCCAGAAACCCAGATGCATTGTTGTCCCACTTTTCAAATAGTGCCTCCAAAAGCAGTTTCCGCTGGGCCAAGCAAGAGCTGTGGTGAACCTACAAGAGAGGAGCAGCTTGGTCTGTAGTGACTCCTGGACACTGATGCTCAGTGTCTACCCAAAAAATGGAAACTGCAGTGGTATGACAATCACATCATTCCTATCTGTACATACACAGCTCAGACCTGGAGATGAACCTTTAACCTGTGAGATGCTTGGGAACACAAAACACAGCCAGCAGTTCAGTTCTACCAGGCAGAATCAGCACTGCAGAGAGTTATTTCACAGTGAACAAATGAAGCCTGTGCTGGATCTAAAGTGAGATCAACTCAGGTAAGTAGAGGTTTCCCAGAATACAGATGTCTTCCCAGGAAGAACTAACCACAGCCTTGTTACTAACACCCAAAGATGTGACAGTTTGTGTATTTGTACATTGTTATTTTGCTGGTGCTGCCCTGAAGTGTGTGGGCTCCAAGCAAATGAATGTACAATTTGTCCTTTAAACTATCTTTGCACAGCATACAGTGATAAATGGCTGGGATGGAATTCTCTCAAAGGCCAAAATACTGGCAGTGTGTGTTGTGCTCAGCGTGAGGACAGTAGAGCCGTCAGATCCAATATCTCATCCAAATTAGGTCAGCGGCACAGAGGGAAACTAGAAACAGGTCTGAGGTCTGGGCCTCTCTGAGCTAGAGAGACTACTGTGGACAGACCCACCATGAAGTATATCTGTACTCTGAAGGGATATGGGGCACCCAGATGCTGTGCGTGAGGATATTGCTGAAAGGGAACGTATTTTTCAACACATGGCAAGAGCACCCTGAAACTTAAACACAAAGAAGCATGTGCACATTCACGTACAGCCATGCACATAGCAAAACCAAACACACTTGTTTTACAATCTTTCCCAAAACACCCACAACCTCATATGCACATGCCAGTGCAGTAGGTCAGAGATCAGGTTCTTGGCTATTATGAAGGTGAATAAGCAAAATGGAATGTTTTGAGCTCTTTCACAATTAACTATCAACCTGCTGTGTTACTGAGGCTCCAGAACAGACAACCTCTTATAGGATGAGTCTGTCATCACTTCTAGAGCTAAGGGCTAGGAAGGGAGGATCCATATGAAAACAAAGGTGTAAAAGGTCTCTTGAAATAGAGAATGCAAGGCTGCAAGTGAACAGCTCTGCCAGCATGAGATTAAAAGGTGACTTTTTAAGAGTCTGTAGGCATTTGCTTGATTTTTGTTTGCACACAGGCTCAGCAAAACATATCAATATTTACTTTTTCCAGTTGTTTCCTTTTTTCTTCTTCTGTCTGTTTGTATTCTCTTTTGATGAAGCCAATAAGCCTCTTCACAGTAGGCAGAGAAACCTCTTCACCAACAAATGTCTCCATGAGCTGTACAAACTGTGTCAGGTTGAGGCTGCTTTCATCAAAGGCACTCCTAGTACGAGAAGCCCAATGGTTCTGAATCTCTGCCATGATGGGATGTAAGTCTGAAAGGCAAGCACAGCGTGTCACAGGCAGCCAAATGTTGCCCTAAAGCTGGCCACGTGGCAGATAGCAACTCAGTCCTAAATCCTGCATTTCCTATCCACTGAAATTATAGCTGAGTACAGACTGACTCCACGCTGACTAAAGGCCTTAATCTGCTTATATTTTCCTAATAGTATCTCTTTAGTTTATGGATGCTATCACACAACAAGGTCAAATCCTGAATACAGCTGAGCTGAAATTACTGTTATGCAGCAAATGGCTCTCTGAGACAAAGCCTACACTGCTCTTATCTTGAAGTCAGCTTCAGTGCTTGTATTCTTGCCAAACTTGGAGCTCACAGCAGTACTGGCATGTCTGCCAACACTGCCAGCCACTATGTGCCCAAGTGAACACACAGCTCTGTGACCAAATACCTGCAAATCTAGTGTCCTCACACTTCCAGTGCTCTGGAATTCTCTCTCCACAGCTGCTAAACCTGGAACTTAGGTCACGAGTCAGAAAGTCACCTGATGAAAGATAAAACATACACAGCTTTTAAAAAAGACACAAGATACAGCTTTTCTAAAAGCCTTTACATACACATATCCAAGCTATAGCTTCTAAAGTGGATGAAAAAGGCTGACACGAGCAGTTACCTGACCATGGCACTTCAACCTCCTGGCTATCTTCAGCTAGAGAATCCTGTCTGTCTGTGCGTGCTGGACCTGCAATTTTAAAGAGAAATCTTCTAGGTTTAACATGCTCAGTCTCCTGTCTTACTATACTTATACTACATACATACTTATATTACAGAGTGAAACAACATGAAGTTTCTCCTTATTATAAAAATGCTTCTGCTTCAGAAAGTCCATACTTGAATTACAGTGGCTGCTCAGTGCCTTGAATACAGATCACCAGCAGTGACTCACCTGCCATTAGGATAGTTTTGAAAAGGATTAAAAACACACCTATAGTTAAACCAGTCAATGTGTCCATTGAAAAAGATCAAGGTCTGCCAGAACAAAAGAGAATGCTTTACCTTCACCCTGGTCTTGGAGAAGGTTCCCATCCTGCAGCCTTGTCTGTTGGCCAATCTGGCTGCCATGCTGCTCAGAAACACTCTCTTTTCTTGCAGGGGTTTCTTTCACAACCTCTGCAACTGGAGCATCTTCTTTTGAATCAATGACATCTGTGTCTGCCAGAGCTCTCTCTTCTGAGGTCATGGCTGTAGCTTCAGGTGTTGGTTCTGAAGTTGTGCTGGTTGTCTCTGCAGTCCAGTTCTCCTCCTCCTGACTGACTTGCCCTTTTGAGCCAGTTTCTCTGTCTGAGACAGGATAATCTCCTTCCCCATTTTTTTCTGTATCAGGCTCTCTTCCCAGGCTAAACTCCTCTTCCTCCACCTGATTTTCAGATCCAGGTTCTCCATCTCTACTGAGACTGTATTCAGTGGAAGCTGATTCAAGGAGAACTTCCTCCTGACTGAATGCACTTACAGACTCAGCTTGCTCCTCAGGTTGTATGTCTTCATGGAAACTGGATTTCCCACTAACTATGGTATCTCCATCCAAGTCTCTAACTTCCAAATCAGTGCTTTCCAGCTCTGACATAGCATCCTCACCTTCTTCTCTCACTTCAGCATCATTTGATGCTGCTGCTCGGTTTTCTTCCTCAGAAATTCCTCCAGTCTCAGCTTCACTCATTCCCTTCTGTTCAGAAAGACCTTCTGTGACGCTAGTTCTCACTACATTGCTGCCTTGTCTATCGTCAGCTACAGGTCCAGCTAAAATCTCTCTCTCAGTTTGAGACAAGACTAACTTTTCACTGAGTTCCTCACAAACCTCCTGGTCATCAAAGCCTCCCCATAACTGTGCAGGCTTAATCTCTTGCAGCTCTATTATTGGCCCTAGAATAGAAAGTACATTGGTAAGCTGACAGTTTGCATTGGGTTTATGTTCTCTAGTACTGCATAAGGAAAATTGAAGAAAAAGACATTCCCAAGGGAAAAGAAGCTATCAGAAAGTACCTTCTGCAAACATGCACCTCAGAAACACAGAGCTTCAGAATGTCTTTGCCTACAGAGATCTGCACTTGTGTATTACACTATATTGCTTTTGAAAGAAATATTTCCTAATTCTCCCTGCTAAGAAGGAAAGCTGTAATTTGCCTTGTATTTGATCTTAGCAGTTAATTAATGTCCAATAGCTTAAAACCATTCTATTTTCATGTAGATTATTCTCTGTGGTTATCTTTCCATGTTCCTGGAGAAATTTTAGAGTAAGCACAAAATTCACTGCCCTGTTTCAGGAAAAGAACTCTTTCTTTATTCCTACTTCCAAAAAGTACTCCAGAATTTGGTATGAAGGAAAAGTTCTGGATGCTGAAGTATTTCTGAACATGCATTTGCATCACAGTTTGCAAAACATGGTTGTAAATTATGGTGCATAGGTCACAGCATTCATTTGGGTCCTTTTTTAGGCTCTGTTTCCTTCTGGTAACACTTATGAAACATATATTAACTCTGCAATCTCATGTGACCTCCTCATCCTTTAACCAAAGTTGGAAGATCCCATGCACTTACACTGTCTTGGGTTACAGAATCCCGCCTGAGCACTCACTGGGCTTCTTCTGTAGAAGTCTGTTAACAGGGCAAGTATTTTTGGTCTGTTCAAGAGACCAACCTAGACAAAAAGATTACAATTACTGGGTTTTTCCTGTGGTTCTTGGGACTTACATCAGTATTTGCAGCACTACAAAGGCACCATTAGCTAAGAATTACCTGTGACTGAAAATTATCCATCACCAGAACATCAATACAGATTTCAAAGAAGTCAATTTATTTCATAGAGGCAAAAATTCCTCCTCTGGGCTTAGTTGGAATGCCCCAAACACATCATTTTGCAGGCATATCCTCTTGCATATTCCTCACCAATTACAGTTAGATCATTGTAACCACTCTGCCAAAGGGTTCTTCATGTAAAAATCAAAGCTTCAACATTTCATGCTTTCTGGACAGATATTGATTTCCTGACAGTACTATGGAAGAATTTTCATGTATTATGAGCTGTGCTGTATTATGTTAGTCAGTGCACGTTGCAGTTTGCTTTTGTGCCCCATCATTTCCTTTGAAGTGTTATGAATTGGCAACTGCCTGGGAAAATGATTAGTCCAAAAACCAGAGCAATTATGACAACTCCCTTAATTTCCTTTAAAAATCCATACACATTTGACCACTGAGGTGAGAGCAGTATCAGTAATTCCAGTGCAGAGGCACGTGCAGAGTTTATTAAGTCTTTGTTGCTCAGGCTGAGGGTTATACAGACAATAACATCAGGAAAAGACAAAGAAATGGGTCCTTTCCAATCAGGAAATTGTGAGTTGCAAAAGTAAAGCAAATCTAAATTATTGCAAGTTCTCCATTTTATGATGAATTCCTGTTGTCATCACTTAAGTCCTTCCACCTTTGTAATCTCCCTGCCACTAGCGAAATATGATAGTTAATTAGAGAACAGATTTACTTAAATTCATTATTTATAGTAAGTAGCTTTCTATCTGAATTATTGATTTCCTTTTCACATTTTGCTTTTAGACTAAAAACTGCAAAACATAAAGTTTACCAAGATTTTATTTCCTACTGAACTTTGCCTGCCCTGAGGCTGAAGAAATAAAGGAAGAAGTTTGCTGCTCTTTTCTGGAACTGAGCTGAAGAAGACCCCCTTGTTTATCAGTTTAAACCATAATTAATGGCATCAGTGTTTAGGAACAGAAGATGTGAAAACAACTCAGAGAACTGCCCACTTGATGAAGTGCCTCCCAAGGGGGCTGATACTGAAAACGGATTCCATCACATTTTCTGTTGCTGCAACACCTTTCCTCTACTGGAAATTGAGGAAAGGATCAGTACTGAAATGTAAGCATCTGGTGCAGTTTCAGTGTTTCAGACTCTGATAACTTTATTTCTCCAGATAAAAAAGTGCTGGAAATTACAGTTGAATTTCAGCTCTCTGGGGGTTCGGAACAACAAATGTCATCACATAATTCTGTCCCTCAATGTACAAGATAAAGGCCCTGATTCCCAGGGTCTTCATCTTCTTGCCATTAATATACAAATACCTTGCACACCTCCCATGCAAACACTTCTTTATGCTGTTTGTTTTTCAGTTGAATACATCAGATTGGGTTCTGCATACATTTAATAGATACACAAACATGGGTTTGAAGATGTTACTGAATCACTGTGTAATCTGGATTCTCCATTCAGTATTTCCATTACACACACTTCATTTTCCTTTTCCATTTCCTCAGCTGTTATCTCTCACAATCAGCTGCTGGTTCCCTTGAAGTAGGCAGCACTAATGCAAAACTTTATTGAAAAGGTAAATCAATTAATGAAGTATTATTAAAAAGAAAATAAAAAGGATGATTTTGGATTCTTTTGCCATGTTTAGATAATACACTTGGAGGATTCAGATAACTCAGATTTTAGAAGAGTTTGGGACTTGGATGAAATAATTTTATGTGTTGTTAAAAACAGTAAATTCCTTTTCAGAAATTACCACTTATGAATGAGGGGTACATTTTCCACCTTGTTTTAACACTTACAATTTATACAGATCTGCCATTCTACTAGAGGTGCCTGTTATTTTAGGATACTTTTCCTTACAACTTAGCTTGGGAGGAACTTGTTCTGTCTTTCTGAGTTCCTAAATTTACCAACAGAGCTCAGGTTTCTTTGTGTGAGTGACTGAGGAGGCTGCTGAAAGATTCCTGCCCTTCAGCCCTTCATATTGAGTCTTTTCAGAGGGACAGGTACGGCATCCACTATAAATAACAACAGACCATCTGTGTTTGTACAGCCACCCAAAACTTGTCTCCACTTTTAATGAGTGCCAGCTTTACTGGCTAGGGTTGAAATGTGTTGACCTAATTTTCTTGACACCTAGATATTGGCAGGTGATGATTCTCATTTGTTTTCAGCAATGGGCTGTGATCTATGAGTAATTCCTTTAAGCAACACACTAAACCAGACTTGCCATTTCAACAGTGATAGGTCAGTGTTTAACTGATTGATTGTTTTCCTAGAAATGGGACGTGTGTATCTTGAGCACCACAAGACACTTGTTAGCGAGCAAGATGGGAAGAACTGACAGAAAAGGTCATGAGAAAGCAGTCTCTGTCATTGCTGCACTACAAGAAAGGCAATTGGAGTGTCTCAAACTTCATTAGTTTGAAAACTAATCTGACTAAATTCAGTTACATTTAAAGGCCTCGGTCTGAAAATGTCCTTGAAAATTAATGCAGATTCTTTTAATTTAAAAGATGTATTTAAAAAACTATACTTGATACACATGAGCAGAGAGGAACAATAAGCTTAGAATTTCCAGAGCTGTTGCCTTTTGGGGCATCAGAGCAGTGATTCAACTGTGGTCTGGTACTGTCTTGGAAAGTTTGAGCTTCACTGTATAGTCCAGGCTGTTCTTGCTGAGCTGCCATCCTTCTGGATGCATGCATTTGAAATCATAATAATGATCATGTGCATACCTTCTAATTTGACTGTAATTTAAACACTGCTTTCTCAGCTCCCTGGCTCTAATTGCAGCTCATTGAGGCAGCCAGCCACAGTGACCATGCAGACTGGAATAACTGCCTGCCACCAAACAAATGGAAATTAGGAACTGAAACAACTGCTTTGCTCTGCTTTGCAGAATGAGTACTACAGGTAATGGATCACATTCAAGTGGAAGAAGTCCTAGGGTTATTTTGCATCTTTTATCTTCCCTGTGGGTACAGTAGGGCAGGACTTATTAAGAACTATACAAAAGAAACCAGGTCAGGTTAAAAAGAACTGTGTGGTCCACACTACAGTTTGGTGATTGGTGAACTCAATTTGCAGAGCAAGGCTACCGTGGAGGCTGAAAACAGCAACCATGTTTGTGCTCTGTTCATTCTTTTCTGGGCAGCAATGGAGTCTGTGCTGATAGCTGCTCACTCTTATGTTTTCCTAGTGTTTTTGGCTCTTTGCCTCTGAGATTCCACTGGGATTAGTAGCATGGAGATGGTGATTACTGCCATGGAAATAATAGGAAGAAAGTCACATTAAAACATGAAAGGGAAAGAAGGGATCCTTTCAAAATGCATGACAAAGATAGGACTCAGCTTTATGTATTACTCTACCTGGGAGCATCCACCCTAGGAGCAATAGGAAAATGAAATGTCTCCTAGCTGAGAAATAGGCACATTTCTTTCCTCATCTCCGAAACAGAAACTTGCCAGCTGTTCTCCAAAACACACCATTGGTGTTGAAATGTCCTCTGTAATTCCATTCTCTTAGAGGTAATGACATTATTAGCATGACATTGTACAGCAGAGTTCATTCTGGGTAGGCATGCTGTAAACATCATTAGAGGAGTGCTGCATGGAATACATAATTCCTGTAGAAAACTGCAAGATTATGGCAACTGTTTGCTGTGTAGTAGCCAGCAACTGACTAACTAAGACTATCTGTAACAAATACCATACTTTTTGGATGAAGCCCAAGATTTTAGCAGTAGCTCATGTCATTGATTCTTCAGCTCTGTTTACTTGTTTTCTAATACATCTAGCTTATTTGTTTATTTATTTTAATGTGAATGCAAATGTATTCAGAGGATGATAGAGTTTAGAGCATCTGAAAACCAGATTATGGCTTCTGAGTTCCATTTCCAGCTCTGTTACTGACTTACTCTATTTTAATTCCCTGCCCATAAGCTGTGGCAGAAGTTCAGAAGGTTGTAAAGACATATTATTCTGCATTTTAAATTTAAACTATGAGATTTATTGATAGAAGCTGTCCTGGGTTCAGCAGTTGCAGTCAGTTTTCTTCTCTTTAGTAGCTGGTGTTTTGACTTAGCCTGGGAACAAGGCTGATAAGGCCGATGTTTTTAGTTGTTGCTGAGCGATGTTTGCCCTGACCAAGGACTTTGTGAGCCTCATGCTCTGCCGGGGAGAAGGGGGGCCGGAAGGAAGGAGGGACAGAACCCAAACTGACCAAAGAGGTATTCCATACCATAGCACGTCATGCCCAGGAGGTAACTGGGAGTGACCCGGAAGGAGGGGGAAACTTCCCGGTCGGGCTCGTTTTTGGCGGGTGGTATCGTACCTTCTTCCCTTGTTTTTCTTTGTCATTGTTATTATTGTTGGTGATAGCGATAGTGATTTGTGTTGTACCTGGTTACTGG